>QLOZ01002252.1:0-16300 GCA_003314065.1 Lactarius sp. MG50 | reverse complement strand
CAAAGCCTGCCTGACCCATCCAACCCTCCGGGGCAGGCGGATGCGGGTTCTGCCTGTCCTCGGCAACGCGCCCATACCCGTGGGGTCGCAGGCAATAGCTGGAGCACGTGCACCGGCCAAATAGCGCCTCCTGACGTGCCCACGTCGAACACCTCGCAAAACAACGCCTCGTCCGACACCAAAAATTCATGTACCTTACCCGTCGTGTGCGATGGGCCGTCATACTCGCCCCACCGCAGCGCCGTCTGCGCGTCCCCGGCGAGAACGAGCAACGTAAAGAAGCGCGGCGAGAGGTACGAGATTACCAACTCCCTCGCTCCCTCGCCCGTCCCGTCCGTACGGGCAGCGAGGCGCTGCGCTTGTGCGGACGGGTCGCCCTGCCGGAGCGTGTCAGCACGCCGCCCCAGGAAAGCGGTGCGGCGCGCGGCGCGCGGCGCACTCGAGTAGAGTGGGTTGCTGCCAGCCGATGCCCCCATCTCTGGCGAGCGCAGGGCCGTGAGACGGAGAGGCAGTCTAGCAGACGGGCTTCGGCTCCGGCTACTTGTACACGTCGAGGCGGCGGCGGCAATGCAGGGCGGCTGCTTGGGGAAGGATGCGCGGGAGGGTGAGAAAAAGGATGAATGGCTGAGTCGCGAGTGCTGCGAGGACTACATGCGTCTTAAATGAGGCAGCATGCTTCGCTCGCAGGGATGTCAAGAATTTGAAGGCGCTGGTGTGCGTGTGGGGGTGAACTCTGATCTGTGGCGGTGCTACACCCGAGATGGGAAGGGGATACGCTAACAGAGATGGTGTATGTGCCAAGATGGGCGGTGACACGTGAAAAGCACGCGGGAAGGACTAATGGTGGTCGAAGCTATGAGAAACATGAGAGAAAGCGACCATGCGAGATCTGAAAACCTACTTGGCATCAGGTGATTCTTTCCCACCTCAAGGATATGGACATGGCGTTCGCCAAAGGTGTTATGAATCTGTAGTGGCATAAGGAGATCATCCTTCAAAGGTTTAAGATACGCGCTGGATACGCAATTCGAGGACAACAACTAACTTGGCATAGTGAGTATCCATCTGTCCAACATCAAAATCTTTACAAGCTTTGCCTGTATGGACGGGCACCCTCCAACTGTCGTCAAAGAGATGGCCCGCACTACGCAGACCAAAGAATTCGCCCATGGACGCCTCCGCATGAGATTCAGAGCGACAAACAAGCTGACTCTAGAGCAGAGAGCGGTAAAGTAGCAAGAGTACAGTATATGTGATAGCATGCCTCGAATCAATGGGGAGGAGGCGTGCGTTTCGGGGTTGTTAAGGAACGAAGAATGTACGCCCTCGCGAATGCGTTGTAATTATGCGGTCTGGGAATGTTAGAAGACGAGTAGAGCGCATAGGAGAGACCAAGGCATCAGGGAGACGATCCCGTCTAGTAGTGAGTCGCATAAAATCAGGTGACCCGTTGAACACCGCACTCTGACTACTTTGAGTATACTGTATGTGCTCAGGCTGTACTTACTCTATGCCTTGGCACAGCAGACTCGCGAGCCATGACCGTCTAAGGAATCGCACGTGACATAACGCGTTATCACGTGTCGGCACAGGCGGCGCCACGGCCCTTTGCGTTCCACTAGACACTACCTATGCAAGACCCTCCCGCTCCCCGGTCGCTGTACAGTGAGGCATGTTCGTCGACCAGCTTACAGGTGCCAGTGCGTGTTATCTGCAATTCCCACGTGAACACCAAGGCTCATCTCAGCCCTTGTTTTCCGCCATAGTCAACGCCTCCAGGAATTCAACCGCACGAGATTCGATCACTTTAGCAATGCCTCGACCTGCTATTATTTCCGCACATGGCGCTCCTCCTCCGCTGGGGAAGAGCGGGAAGACACTCCGCGGGCGCAAGGCGAAAGGTGCTGTGGAATTGCCCATGTTATACTAATGGTCTTGAGGCACTGCCGATGAGGCGCCAGTGCATGGTGTGAGGATTGCAGTCAACACATACGATATCCGGTAAGAGACGGATTTCTAGAGGTCATTGCAGACAATCAGGATCTCGTCCAGCTTGGATAACGTCATTAAGTTGCTACCTTGCGACAGGTGATTAACGATCGTCAGGTGACAACAACAGAACAGGTGGGATGAGCTCACCTGGTCACTTCGCTCAACCTGACGGTGATGCACAGACAGCTCTCCTTCGTCGAGATTCGTGCACCTCGTTCCATTTCAATGGTTTGCACTTGATGACAGGGTGGGTGTGAGGCAGCACAGAGACAACGACCACGGGTGTGTCGGAGATGTATATAGATGGCGGTGGTTGCGAAGGTATTGGGCCATACATACCATGTCGCTGCTCCACACTGTTCTACAAGGTTCACGTTAATTCAATACGCAGAAAACCTACGGCCCTGAGCGAGACAGTTGAAGAATGTACCGAGTCTGGGTACTGTTCTTCCTCACTCTAGTCGCAGGCTTTGACTTGCCCCATAAACGAGGCCGTAGAGAATATCACGCAAGAAGTTCGAGCCAGTCGGATTGTGGGGTGAGACAATGTGTTTGATTATCCAGGGAACCAATGCGAAGATCTGCTCATCGTGGCTATCAAGAAACGCGAGCTGCGGCGGAATCGTGGTGTCATCTGGCTGGGGATATTCGATCCAAAGGACCATGCAACCAAGAACCAGTGCCGGGTGGAGTTTCTCAATAGGTGTGAGTCTGTCCATAAGCCAAGACTGGGCAGTCCCTACTCGCTGCGCCGTTTCGAGGCCTAGGTCCTTGGGTGGCCGCCCGCGCATAAATCAGTGTACCCACATTCTCATCGAAATGTCTGTCGCAAAAATTAGAATATAACGTTCGAGAGGCATGGGATACGCTGAGTCGGACACTAGCTGGAACAGCTTCGTTGAGGAATCGGGTGCAGTGGGACGGTAGGGGACGGGGAGGAATGGGGGAAGTCGACAGGTGGAGCTGATCAGAGGCAGTGGAATGGGATCACGGGACCTCTGATATCGCTGCTGCGTGATCCTATTTTGGCCGTGCTGTGAGGCTTCTATCTGGATCTGGCTGGAAGCTGACCGGGCAGTGGCAGTAGCCGGCGCCACCTTGCTCGCCTAGCCATCTACACAGCCAGTCCACGTCTTTGGGCGCCTGCCTATCAATACAAGAGGCGATGGTACGTGAGCCCTCTCATCAGCGACCCTCTTATCACCCCCATCACTAAATAACTCCCTCACACAGTCCCTATGTCCCAAACTCCATCCGCGACCGCTTTCGATCCCAACTTTCGAGCCATCTTCAATGCCGCTATAGAAACATACAAAAAGAAAACCAAGCAAGATATTACCTCGCATCCTCTAGCAGAGGAGCTGAGGACCTGCAAGTCCCCGAAAGACATTGTCGCTGTGCTTCAGCAGCGAGTCCTGGAATTCGATAAATCCAGGAGCGCCGACGAGAGACTAAAGTGGCTCACCCCAACCATAAATGTCCTCTACGCATTTTCCGCCGTCCTCGGCGAAGGTGTCGGCCTCGTGAGTATCAACACCCTTATTCGGAATCGGGGCCCTAATGTACTACATATCCAGGTATTTCCACCGGCAAAGGTGATCTCAGCCGGCATTGGCGTCCTCCTATTGGTCGGTATCTTCCTTGTTCTTCCTGGGTAGGTCATTGTGACGCTCAAGTCTTTCAGGCGGCAAAAGATGTCAACACCAGCCAAGAAGCGCTCGTTAATATCTTCGAGCGTATTGAAACGTTTTTCAAGCGTCTTGAGATCTACGCAGAGGTCCCACCAACTACCGCTATGACGAGTGTGATCATAAAGATCATGGTGGAAGTACTCACCATCCTTGGGATCGCAACGAAGGAAATCAAGCAAGGAAGAGCAAGTGAGTTCGTCGTAGCCGTTTATATTGTGCTCAGCTCACATCTGTTCAGAAAGATATTTCAGGAAGCTGATTGGGAAGAGAGATGTTGAGGATGCGTTGCAGAGATTGGACACGTTGACGCAGGAGGAGGCTCGGATGGCGCAAGCAGAACTCCTGAAGATCACCCACAACGTCAAGGAGTGCGTGAAGGATGTCGAGCACAAAGTGGACGTAGTCATTGACGGTGCGCAAACCCTCTTTATCTGATCCCCGTCGCCCTTCTGAACCCCCATTTTGCTAGTTGGAAAACAAGGAAAGGCTGTCGTGCAACAGATGGCAAGCAAAGTAGGCGAAGTGGAGCGTTCGTCATCTCTCAACCATATTACTGTTGCTTGCGAAGGCTTAGGCATCCTCACAGGGAACCAGCTCCGCGACAGTCTTCGAACATGGCTTTCTCCACCAGATCCATCCACAAATCATAACATTGCATGCGGCGCTCACCACAAGGGATCATCAGAATGGTTCTTTCAAGGGAGTATCTTCAAAGAATGGAAGTCCTCTGGTTCCTTCCTGTGGGTGCATGGAAAACGTAAGTTCCTTGTGGTATCCACTGCGCAAACCTCCTGATGATCTTCCGATTCGGTAGCGGGCTCAGGGAAGAGTATACTCTGGTTCGTCGTTACTCGGCTCTTTCCCTGAGTCAAACTCACCTAGTCGACCAGCTCCGCGATAATACAGGATATCATGACCTTGCGCGACGCTGGAAGCGCCTCGGTGGCGTATTTCTATTTTGATTTTCGGGACACCAATAAGCAAACCCTTCAAAACCTGCTACATTCCCTTCTCATTCAGCTTTCCGCTCGGTCCGATCATTGTTGCGACATTCTTTCCCGCCTATATTTGGCACACGACCGTGGATTGAGGAAGCCTAATGATGCCACCATGATAGGTTGCCTCAAAGAAATGCTCTCGAACGCGGTCGATGGACCAACGTACATTATTATCGACGCTCTAGATGAATCTCCGAATACCTCAGGGATCCCATCTCCCAGAGAACTCGTCATTAATCTTGTGAAGGAGCTTGTTGAGCTTCATCTCCCAAACCTACGCATCTGCGTTACCAGTCGCCATGAGATCGACATTCGATCTGTCCTTGAATCCTTGACACAAAACCCTGTGTCACTTCATAACGAAACCGGACAGAAGGAGGACATCGTCAAGTATATCCGTTCTGTGGTTAACTCCGACGGAAGAATGCGGAGATGGAGGGATGAGGACAAGAACTTGGTTATTAAGACACTATCAGAAAAGGCCGACGGAATGTGAGGGCTTTGTTTTTACGCTGATAATATGTTCTTATATGATGATACAGGTTTCGCTGGGTGTTCTGTCAGCTGGCACTCCTCCGGGACTGCTTCCCGCCAAGCGTGCGACATATCCTCGATGAATTGCCCGAAAGTCTAGATGACACATACGAGCGTGTGCTGAAGGAGATAAAAAAGGCAAACCAAGCGCATGCGCATCGACTGTTGCAATGCCTCACAGCGGCAGTTCGTCCACTTCATGTCGAGGAACTCGCGGAAATCCTTGCGGTCGACTTTGACGCGGGAGGGGCGCCGATGCTGAACCCAGATTGGCGATGGGAAGACTACGAAGAAGCGGTGTTGTCGGCATGCTCCACTTTGGTCTCTATAGTCGACAATGAGGATTCAAAAGTTGTGCAATTTTCGCACTTCTCGGTAAAGGAGTTCCTCACGTCAGATCGGCTTGCCGCTTCCAGCGGAAATGTCTCTCGGTATTATATTCCACTTGACTCGGCACATACGACTCTTGCGCAAGCTTGCCTTGGTGTCCTACTCCGATTGGACGACCGCACCGACAGGGACAGTATCAAGGGCTTTCCGCTGGCTGGATACGCTGCCGAAAACTGGGTCAGCCATGCCCGGTTCGAGAATGTTTCATCACATGTCAAGGATGGGATGGTGTGTCTCTTTGACACGGACAAGCCACACTTCGCAGCTTGGCTCTGGGTATACAACGAAGACCCCCATCATTTTAACGAGTCTGAGATGCCCCCGCGCCCAGAGAAGCCCGAGGTGGTCCCTCTGTACTACGCCGCACGATTTGGACTTTGTGACATGGTAGAATACCTCCTCACGAAGCGTCCGGAAGATATAAACGCCAGGGGTGGCAGCTACGGGACCCCACTGCATGCGGCATTGTGGGAAAAACGCATCAAGGTTTCATGGTTACTCCTGGCGCATGTCACGGATGTGAATATCCGTAGCACATCGGACGAGACTCCGTTACATGTATCATCAGTACTTGGAGACCTTAAAATTGGGCAATGGCTGCTCACTCACAGCGCGGATGTGAATGCGAGGGACGAAGACGACGTGACCCCGCTGTATGTAGCGGCAATGCATGGGCACCTCGAGTTTGCTGAAATGCTACTTGCGCACAATGCCGAGGTCGATGCCCGAGACGACACAGGTCGGACTCCACTGCACAAGGTGGCGTACGTAGGACACCTCGAGTTAGCTCAAATGCTACTTCAGCACAATGCTGAGGTCGATGCCCGAGACAACATAGGTTCTACTCCACTGCTCCAAGCGGCGTACGAAGGACACCTCGAATTAGCTCAAATGCTACTTGGGCACAATGCAGATGTCAATGCTCAAGACGAAGATAGTTCAACTCCACTGCACAAGGCAGCGTACGAGGGACACCTCGAGTTAGCTCAAATGCTACTTGAGCACAGTGCCGGGGTCGGTGCCCAAGACAAATATGGTTCGACTCCACTACACAAGACGGCGTCCCGGGGACACCACGAGTTAGCTCAAATGCTGCTTGAGCACAATGCCGAGGTCGATGCTCGAGACGACAAAGGTTCGACCCCGCTGCACAAGGCAGTGTCCCAGGGACACCTCGAGTTTGCTCAAATGCTGCTTGAGTACAATGCCAAGGTCGATGCCCGAGACGACGAAGGTTCGACCCCACTGCACGTGGCCGTATCCCAGGGACACCTCGAGTTAGCTCAAATTTTACTTCAGCACAATGCCGAGGTCAATGCCCAAGACGGTCATAGTTCGACTCCACTGCACAAGGCGGCGTACTCAGGACACCTCGAGTTAGCTCAAATGCTTCTTGGACATAATGCTGGGGTCAATTCCCAAGACGAAGATGGTTCAACTCCACTGCACAAGGCGGCGTCTCTGGGACACCTGGAGTTAGCTCAACTGCTACTTGGGCACGGCGCCAGGGTCGTTGCTCAAGATAAATATGGTTCGACTCCACTGCACGATACGGCGTCCTCCGGACACCTCGAGTTAGCTCAAACGCTGCTTGAGCACAATGCTGAGGTCGATGCCCGAGACGACATAGGTTCTACTCCACTGCTCCGAGCGGCGTACGAGGGACACCTCGAGTTAGTTCAAATGCTACTTGGACACAATGCAGATGTCAATGCCCAAGACAAAGGTGGTTCAACTCCACTGCACAAGGTAACGCTCAAGGGACACCTCGAGTTAGCTCAAATGCTACTTGGGCACAATGCCAGGGTCGGTGCCCAAGATAAATATGGTTCGACTCCACTGCACAATACGGCGCCCTCCAGACACCTCGAGTTAGCTCAAATACTACTTGAGCACAATGCCGAGGTCAATGCCCAAGCCGAACATGGTTTAACTCCACTGCACATAGCGGCGGGGGAGGGACACCTTGAGTTAGCTCAAATGTTACTTGGGCACAATGCTGACGTCAATGCCCAATACGGACCTGGTTCAACTCCACTACACAGGGCGGCGTACTCGGGACACCTCGAGTTAGCTCAAATGCTACTTGAGCACAATGCCGAGGTCAATGCCCAAGCCGAACATGGTTCAACTCCACTGCACATAGCGGCGGGGGAGGGACACCTTGAGTTAGCTCAAATGTTACTTGGGCACAATGCTGACGTCAATGCCCAATACGGACCTGGTTCAACTCCACTGCACATGGCGGCGTACTCGGGACACCTCGAGTTAGCTCAAATGCTACTTGGGCACAGTGCCGACGTCACTGCCCAAGCCGAACTTGGTTCAACTCCACTGCACGGAGCGGCGTACAAGGGACACCTCAAGTTAGCTCAAATGCTACTTGAGCACAATGCAGAGGTCAATGCCCGAATGGACAAAGGTTGGACTCCACTGCACCACGTGGCGGACTGGGGACGCCTCGAGTTAGCTCAAATGCTTCTTGAACACAACGCAGAGGTTAATGCCCAGGATCACAACGGGCTGGCTCCATTACACAATGCGTCAATGAATGGGCATCTCGCAACCGTGAAGTTATTGCTAGAGTATGGGGCAGATATGCACATGTGCGACAACTCAGGCACCACCCCATCCCAGCAAGCTTCAACAAACGGGTGGGAACATGTTGCACAATTATTGTCTCAGTATGGTACTGAGTAGTGGTATGGTATCGGTGCTTCCTTTGCTCACAGGTTACATTGTTTTACGGATCTATGATATTGAAGCCCTACGTATAGGTCCGTAGGAAGTTAATGGTCTTCTATGGCATGTGACGGATGGATAATGAAGTTCATCAGTTGTCTACAGAGATTGAGTGCCCGACCAGACGCAGAGTGAATGGAGATTAGACCGGGGTGTTGCGGGATATGTTACTGCGTCACGCCTCAGAATCGACACAAATTGGACAGCCCAGCGCCGCGCCTATTACGACCATGAGCAACATTTGGCGGCGTTTTTACGCTCAATTAGAAAGGCGCACCGACCACCTTGCCCCTGATGGAACGAAGTATACATATGACTATTCCGACATGGGCGCCATGTGGTGCATGCGGCCCACTGACGAGGCTCATTCAAGTTTTATCGACTCCAATCGTTTTCTGGCTGACGAGTTCACAGGATGCGATGTACCTGCCAGTGGTGTAGTATGTGTGCGTCCTATCCGTAAGGCATCATGATAATGGCCCGGGGACTCGCTGCCATTGGGCAGGGAAAGACGAACACCATGGTTGGGGTCCAGCTCGCCTAATAACCACCATAGCCTAGTACTGTGCTGACTTCGCTCCCTCATGACCACTATTATATCGGTTTCAAAAACGGGACACTCATCTAGACGGAGCGTGTGGAAGGGAACATTCTCGTCCTCAGATCTATGTACAGGCACGCGACACCTCGCTGCTACGTGTTGTTCTTTACCGCGTGAGAAACTAGGTACTCTGTGAGGGACTGGAGCGTGACGCAGAAGGCGGCGACGCCCGGAGCCGGGCTTTAGCGTTATGATAAGTTCTCGAGGTCTGGCAAGTCGTGCTACGTTGTCACCACCGCATGGGTCTCTGAATACTACCCAAGTGAAAGTACAATGATGTGGGTCGTTCAACTAGAAATAGCATTGACTGTGGTGGACTCGTTGCTCTGGGTCAGTAGTCAGCACCTAATAGTGTAGTTACTGTAGTACGTACCCTTCCGCGCACCCCTTCTCAAACTTATCCTCTATGATGGCTGCCTGTTTGATAGAAGACTGTCCTCGAACAAGCGACGAGGTCTTTGTTGCTTCAGTCCACCTATTTCGGTCCTGTGTCATAGGATTAATACGGCGTCGGTAACTCGAATCTGAGCGAGCCAGAGGTTCCTGTCAAGTCCGAGGTTGTGGGATGTAAGTGACGGTGTGCCTGACCTCCGCGGGATAGACACCTTGTGCGAGTGGCGACTTGGTGATGATGGACGCCAGTGATAGGATTAGAAGGTAAGAGTCACAGCGGATGAGCACCGGAGGGGAGAGTTCAGTTGGGGAACGAAGATATCAATGGCGGATCCAACTCCGAGTCGGCGGAGTCACGGTCGAAAGCCCATTAGAGGCCCATTGCTGTGGAGAAGGTGTGGGGTGAGGAGGTCCGCAGATAGAAGACAATGAAGAAAGAAGCTATCGTTGTCACAAAAGGGGAATAGATAGAAGGCCGAACAATGTACCACATGCCACAACTTTCGGCACCGTAGAGTACCGTGGCCTGCCACCTCCCATGCATGCGCTCTGACTCCGCACGTATCTACCTGCAAGCATGCACGTACGCACGCCAGAATTCATACGGTACGTCGGCCCAATACGAAATGAATTACGGTTACGACAGATTGTAAATCAACTGCAGATGCGACCAGACAAATAGTATACCCCAGGGACAATGCACAACTTTCATGACGAATCTTCAAGCTTTAGAGTGCGGAAACATGGGGTGCAAACTCAAGAGTGGGCCTGACCATCGACGCCTTGCGAACGAGGTCCGTATCACCCAACCAATGTCTAGCATCTCTCTACAGTTACTCTACAAGTGAGGTGCTATCACGCTGACAGCATCCGGAGAACAAGTTGCCTGTGGTCTTACGAAATAATACATCACGCCTATCATCCATAGCAATTATGACCCTGAGGTGTTCACGCAATACATCAGCCCTCCCTCCTCTTCAGGAGGACTTCAGAAGGCCACCGTCGCATCGGGGTGCGGGAGCTTCGAGTCTGTTACATTCCTACTTCAAGGATATGGACATGGAGTTCACCAAAGATGTTGTGAATCTGTAGTAGCATCAGGCGATCCTTCAAACGCTTGAGACACACGCTGGATACGCACATCGAGAACTACGACTAACTTGTGGTAGTGAGTATCCATCTGTCCTTCAGCGTCTTCAACGCTAAAATCTCCCAGTGCATTTACGAGCTTTGCCCATATAGACAGCACCCTCCCACTATCGTCAAGGGGGTGACCCACACTACGTAGACCGCCTCCATGTGAGATTCAGGAGCGACAAAAACAACCTGACTATAGCAGAGAGCGGTAAGGCAGCGAGAGTACAGGGTATGTGAAGGCATGCTGCGAATCAACGGGGAGTATGCGTGGGGTTGCGGCGTTCAAGTTGTTACGGAGCGAAGAATGTACGCCCTCGTAAATGCGTTGTAATTATGCGGTCTGGGAATGTTAGAGGACGAGTAGAGCGTATAGGAGAGACCAAGGCATGACAGGGAAACGATCCTATCTATATGCCTCGCACAGACTCGGAGATGTATAATGGCAATGGCCCAGAGCCGGGCACCGTGACTACGGCAGCCCGGTCCGGGACAGTTAATGGAACCGCACGTGACATGCTGCGTTATTACTCCTGCCAGTGTACACACTGGCAGGCCACACCCTTTTGCGCTCCACTTTATAAATGCGCTGTCTTACGCGGGATTCGCCTAGACACGGACACTATCTATGCCGGTCCTTCCCGCCCCCAGGTCGCTGCACAGCAAACGCCGTTCGCCGATCAACATGCCGATGTCAGCGCGTGTTATCTGCCATTCCCACACCCACATGAATACCAAGGCTCATCTCAGCCTTTCTTATATGCCATAGCCAACACCTCCAGGAATTCAACCGCACCAGATTCGATCTCTGCCTTAGCAAAGCCTCGGCCTGCTGTTATTTCCACACCCGGGCCTGACGCTCCTCCTCCGCTGGGGAAGAGCGAGAAGACACTCGGCGGGCGCAAGGCGCAAGGTGTTGCGGATCTGCCCACGTTATACTGATAATCTTGAGGCTGCCGACGAGGCGCCAGTGCATGGTGTGAGGGCCTGCACAGTCAACGCATACGATATCCGGTAAGGGACGGTTTTCTAGAGGTCGTTGCCCATGATCAGAATCTTGTCCAGCTTGGATAATCTCATTAAGTTGCTACCTTGCGACATTTGATTGACGATCGTCAAGAGATGACCATAACAGAACAGGTGGGATGAGCTCACCTGGTCACTTCGCTCAACCTGATGGTGATGCAGACAGCTCTCCTTCGTCGAGATGCCAGTGCGCGCAACCCCGTTCCATTTCAATGGTTTGTACTTGATGATAGGGTGGGTCTCGGTGCACAGCTTGATTGGTGCTGCTGGCATTTCGGCTAGATTCAGGGATAGCTAACCCTGGCTACTGGTGCGCATCTCACACCGTTCACTTCGTTCGTTGACGCGTCATCTATTTTCCTGGGGAAAGGTGTTGCACGTAGCACAGGTGTCCTCCATAGCGGGTGCGTTGTGGTGTAGGACACCACATGATGGCTTGTCGAGGAGGCGGACAAACACCCCCTTCAGCGGCCGCACTGGATTCATTCTTTCACTGTTCTAGCACATGGTCCTTCTTATCTTTCCGTGAATTGCGCAAAGCGATATCCCTGGACTTTCATACTTCGAGGGATGCCCATACCCCTCGTTCGCCTCATGCTGATCCCCCGGCCACCTTTCTTTGATGTTGAGTACGAGGTAATCACGGTAGTTCAAGTGGGCTGGAGCCTGAGGAGTATAATGGTGTCTTTGGAGGGAGGGAAGTTGGGAGATGGGAGAACTCAAAGCTCATCGACGATGCTCCAAGGCCTACTCCCACTCCAGACACTAATTGACAATATTGCTATTTTGGGTGTAAGATTGGTCGACTACGCGCCAACCAACAAGAATACAAACAAGAATACAAACGAGGTCATCCAGTGACAAGCATTAATTCCTTAACAGTGGCTTATATAGCGGGACTTATTTCTGCGTGCCGCTCTCCAGGTCGTCTCCATAGCTCAGTCCCCCCGGTCCGTCACGCGACTGCCCATCCATCCTGACGCACGAACTATCAGGGCTTGTCTCTGACATCGGATACTGCTCGTATGTCGTGTGTACAGCCACCTGCTTTTGGTATTGCGAGGTCGGTGTGACAGTGGTCCACTTGGTCACCGGAACTGTGCAACCTCGCAATGTGTCGACGCTACCACAGCACCAACAACAATGAGGTGAGAAGAAAGTAAGTGAGGGACTTCGTACACGTTGGAGCCAAACTTTGCCAGAGAGCGATACGTCCGTGTCGCAGCAATTGTCATTATGATTAACGAAGGGGTCTGGAACATCTGTGTTGCGAAAGGCGTGAGAATCAGGGGTCTCACCCATTCGTAGCAAACAGGAACGTACGAGATTAAGTCCATCTCAAATTTCGAGTAGCGTCGGGCTTCGTCAGCTAGCTCTCTTCACGGGTAAACTGCTGAGAAAAAAAACTCTACCGTTTAGGTTCAAACACATAAACACCTGCGATGTAAAATGGCGATGAGAGAAGGCGCAGGGGAACTACTCAGACTAACCGCTGGTGGGACCTCGGCAACAGTAGCAAGTAAGAACCAAATGACGCCCTTCCAAAGAATCCAAACGGGAATCACATCAGCGAATTGAAACGACTATGGCCACGGAAAAGCGCCACCACATACTTGGTTCCATAGGAGGCGTCCCAAATCAAGCGTACCGCCGGCTTGATGGCGTAGTCGAAGCAGGCCAATGAGCATGATAAGAAGTAGAGCGACGTCCGTAAAGAGCGTAAAAATGAGGTTGAGTTTGATGCTTTCGATGTTGAGAACAACGCAGGTGTTTTGTGCAGGTTTCCATGCAGAGCGGAGCTGGGCATAAATAAGCCCAGGTCACAAGATAGTTGAACTGATTATTCACCCGCACGACACCTAACATCAACATGAACGTATGAGATCCCCGATCTACGTACAGGAGGGAAGACGGGGCCGGACATACCATGGATGAAGGCTGGAATGCTTATTCCCCATATACCGGTTGCGAGTGCCAGAATAAGTTTATTTTTGTCCCAGATGGCGATACTGGCATTATCCATAAGAGCCTGCTTCAGGAAGATAGTCGGAGTGCAGAAGTGCAGGAGAAAACGGACATTCGAAGCACAATTAATAGAGAAGCAGAGTTGAAGCCTAGGCATGCAAATGTCTAAAAGGATCAAGAACATAACATGATAAGTGTTCTTTCTTCTTAGAGAACAGAGCACATCAGCGGCGGTGCTCACCAGTTCGAAAATGGCCCAGAGCTTGAGATCATAGCCCGTCAGTGTGGGTGTAAGGTGACAGACATGCCAGTGGGACATGGCGTATACCTGACAGTTGATCGACCGCGTAGTATCAAACGCAAGCATATTAAGGATCACAGCCACGAGAGTGGAGACACGCGTAAGGCAGTAAATCTAACAAGGAGGGCAAATCAGTCCGAGGCTGTTGGGACAGGCCACGAAACCCAAGAGAAGCGTCTGGTATCACATACCCATATCGACCAACGGTAAGGGTGGCGCCCTTTGATAACACTCCATTCGTAGTTGAGAGTAGTGAAGAACTCCCACCTGAAAAGTAGAAGGTTGAGTTAACGCGACTGATGACATGCTATGGGTGGTGCCAAACCCACAGGTAGACACCATCAACAACATGCCAGAGCTTCACCATCGCCACTGTCAAAAGATGTGTTAAGTGGGCATTCCAAGTTCCGGTGCCAAGCCACAGAAGTACTAGACACACATAAATCCCGCGCGACAACAACAGGGTCATGAAAGTTTGTCATCTTAGAAGGCAGCAAGGGGGCCTAGCCGGTGGAAAGGGTTTGAATGAACTACGGTTCTTGCAGTACATAATGGTACAACACATATATAGCTAATTGCAGGCTGTGTCAAGCCAGGGGAGACACTGAATGTGGAACCATGAAACTCTTGATGAAAGAGCCACCTTGATAGACAAACAGTTAGCTGATATCATTCCATCACGGCAATTCGACCAATCGTTTTTGTGCTAACAACATGCAAAGTGACGGATCCACTGGAAAATGGCACGATACCGAATGATTGCCCAGACGCTGGGAAGGATCAGAAGGATGGATTACAAGTGGATAGCAACGATAGGACTAGTAAAAAGTCGCATTTAAAAATATCAAGTTATCTTGTGCTCATGTCGGAAAAAAAATGGGAGCATTTTAATGATGCCGCTTACAGTGTTGTACCTGCTTTGTAATAGCCTTGAAGGATTCCAATGCTGCTCCGATGCAAGCTAATGCGGAGTCGCATTTTGAAATGGAATAAGTTGCCGTCTGTGCCTTCGGCACGGGCCGCAGAACGCCTTTACGTTGCTGTTTTTGGCATTGGAATGCCTTACAATGATAATGCTTACTGTAGTCATACTCGAGCCTGATAATGTTCGGTAGGACCATTTTAATGGCATTGAAATTTTTTCGCGTACCATTTTTATGGACGTGCGAAAGTCTCCATTTTAACGTCATTAAAATGCCTTAAATTGGTTTAAGGAAATTTCCGACAGTCCCTCATTATACATCTATCTGAGTGGCCAACACTTCTCGTCATCCTCTCCCTTGACCACCCCAAGGTGGTCAATTACCAATTTGAGGTCCTCATTATTGACACGGTGTCAGTACAGTAACTGGAATTCGAGTGAACTGAAAGTCCCTGAGTCCCTGCCGAGCCTGGACCTGTCGGAAGTAAATCATGATGGTTCCAACTTCCCAGGCTCCGCATGAGATGGACGGTGGCGGATCGTTGATCATGATGGACCCCAGTGGCGGATCGGGAGCCACTGAGGATATGAGCACGATGGGAAGGGAGAGTTCATTTGGGAAACAAAGATCATGATCATGATAGCGACAGGGCCATCACGAAATCCCGGAATTTCTGAGCCGGTCTGGCCTCGTCTGAGGCTGGTCTGAGAGTCTGAGTCCGTCTGATTTGCCTGGGCAGTCTGAGTAGGTATGCCTGTGTCTGACTGGTCTGGGTTAAGCAAAAATTTGAAACGTGTTTGCACAGTACATGTAGTCAAATTCCTTCTTAATATTGTTCTATGCTACTACTAGCTAGTGACTCGTACTGCACGGGGCCTCAGGGGGGCATCGTACCGCGGCATACTTGTGGTCCTCCACCGCCCGCCGCTTGATACTGTTCGGCTGCGCGGGATCTCCATACGCAACGCTGTCGTCGTCCGCCTACTTCTGCTTGTGTTGTTCAGATTATCCCGCACGAGCAGATTCCGCGAGCCATCAGCTGCGCCACCACGCCTTTTCGCGAATGGCTTGGCTGTAAAAAAGCGCGTACTCAGCATTTGGGGCGGCAACAGCCACCCGGTTGGCGCACCCTGCTCGTCGAAAGGCAGCGGTGGGCTCGGATCCGGAACAGGATTATCGGCGTTGGCGTCGGCGTTATCGTCGTCGTGCGGTTCAATGTCTCCGGGAGCGCGTCGATATTGGTAGAGGGCCCGGTGTTGCCAGCCCTGGCGAGGTCTGGCACCACCAGGCACTGGTGGCAATACCAGGTATGTAGACCGCGACTCTGAGGAGCTACATCCTGAAGGCGACACCAGACCGCCTTACCTCGGAACACTCATTGATCGGGTCCTCATTATCTGGGACCCGACCATCACAAGAACTAATGACCCCTTATGCTAAAGGGGAAATCGTGCACCCGAATCCAGAGGACGATCCTGAAAGCGTCGATAATTGGACCTTTAACGACACATATGCGGAGGTCCTCATTACGAATAATATCACATCCACGCAGATGGTGTACGTCAGTCAGTGCCCAACCGCCCACGATATGTGGGTAAACTTGGAGGCCG
>QLOZ01002250.1:0-55003 GCA_003314065.1 Lactarius sp. MG50 | reverse complement strand
GGAGCGCTCGGCGTGCGCGATCTTTGGCGTGGTCACGTATGGCGTGCACATGACCGTGTACGAGCAAGATGCGCGTGGGCCCGAGGGCGGAGGCGGAGGCGAGGGCCAAACGCGGGTGTGGGTCCCGCGGCGGGCCATGACGAAGCCGACGTGCGTGCGCCGTGTTCCTTTTTTTTTTTTTTTGTTTTGCTGCTCTATCCCGCCTGCCGCCTCACGCGCCTTGTTATTATATTCATTTACCACTTGTGGGACGGACCTACGTATATGCCGCGGTGTCGCGCGGACACGTCTCTCGCCCTCTCGTCCTTTCGTTTTATGCGTGTAAAGGTACCCCGGTATGCTCGACAACTCGGTCGCAGGTGGCATACCCGGCGGGACGACCGCGTTCGACTCTCTCGTCAAGGAGGCCACGGAAGAAGCGAGCCTGGATCCCGAACTCGTGCGGAAACGTGCGCGCGCGGTCGGTGCGGTGACTTATTACTATCAAACCAAAATCGGGTGGTTGCAGCCGGAAGTCCAGCATGTGTACGATATGCGCCTCGAGCCGGGCGAGGTGCGGCTCGCGCCGATGGATGGGGAAGTCGAGTCCTTCGAGGTCCGTCTTTTGTTCTTTCCTCTGTTCAATTTTTTTTTTGGTTTGTGATCGGGGTGTGATGATGTGTGGTGGTGTGTACAGCTTATGTCGCTCGACGAGGTCGTCGCACGTATGCACGCGGGAGAGTTCAAGCCGAATTGTGCGCTTGGTGCGTTGTTCCCCATGTTGTCCGCTTGGGCGCAGGCATGACACTTAATCACATATCTCAAATCACAGTCCTGATCGATTTTATGGTGCGCCATGGCCACTTGACGCCGGAGAATGAGCCCCGGTACCTCGAGATTTCCCAGCGGCTTCATGGGCAGTTCGATCTTGAGCGGTGGTTCTTAAACACACTTCTCAACGATTAATCCAGTGCCACAGCTAGTTGCTAGCTAGATGATCCCTTGTTCATATCTTACATTAGTTGCCAATTCCCAGGGGCACCTCGTCCCGTCGTAATCATCTGACAGATAATAAATTGAGGGAAATAAGTCGGACATAGTCGGATATCCCTACAACTTCGTCGGACTCGGACCGTCTTAGGCGATGAAATTCGGCTAATCTTACAAGATACCATTTTCTTCACTGTCTATCTATACCAGAAAACATAGACAATACCCTACCATGTCCTCTACAAAAAAACGTATGGAAGATTCAATTGTCCCTTACTCGTGCCATTACGGCTGACTCGTTTCTCTTTCGCGTTCAAGCCCTACCATTCTACGTCACTTTCACTGCGGGTGCCATCGCAGGCGTCTCTGAAATTCTCACCTTCTATCCTCTGGGTGCGCTAGCACCCTTGTGATTGGCACTTGCAGCTGCTTACCATCGCCGAACTTGCTGTTGTGGGTCGTTGTATGTATGCGTGTATGCGTGCGTGCTCTAGATGTTGTCAGTACTCTTCCCTTTTTTCCTTCGGGGAACGCGATTTCGTTTCTTTCAGTAGCGATAATGGTGGTAATTGCGCTTCGCGTGTATTTTAGGTCAAGACCCGCATGCAGCTCGAACGTGGCAAGACCTCTGTGGGGCTTCTCGGCTCCTTCCGAACCATCATCCGTGAAGAAGGGTGAGTTCCTATTCTTGCCCCCTGACAACCATCCCCCGCGCTGAAGCTCTCGCTTTGATAGCGTCGGACGTCTCTACCGCGGTAGGTCAAGGTTTTTTTTGGCCCCGTACAATTGACCAAACTTGTATAAAGGTCTCGTACCCCCATTGCTGCTCGAAGCACCTAAACGCGCCACAAAATTGTGCGTGCTCCCATCATCTCGCTCTATTTCTAAACTGGTAACCCCTAACTCAGTGCGGCAAATGACTTCTGGGGAAAAACTTTCAAGAACCTGACCGGCGAGCCCGAGATGACGAGGCAGCTTTCCATCATCACCGGTTGTAGTGCGGGAGCGACCGAAAGTTTCGTCGTAGTACCCTTCGAGCTCGTCAAGATCAAGTGACTCTCGTTCCTTTACGGCTATATGCCCTTATATCTGATGCTCGTTGCAGGTTGCAGGACAAATCGCTGGCAAGTACCTACAGCGGCCCCCTCGACGTCGTGCGACAGATTGTTCGCAAGGACGGCGTCCTTGGGTTGTACGCCGGCATGGAAGCAACATTCTGGCGGTGCGTCAACCTTGCGGTCTTAATGTGGGGGTGTTCCTGCGCTAACGCGAGATGCTGGCGCCGCGGCGTCGCAGGCACTTATGGTGGAACGGCGGCTACTTCGGGTCCATCTTCCAAGTCAAGACGATGCTCCCAAAGGCAGAGGTCAGCTGTTCCCTTGTTCAGCATCCAGTTAGATGGTTAAATGAGCCTCAGACACCGCAGGGTCAACTCTTGAATAATTTTGTATCAGGATCTGTTGGGGGTTTCATCGGAACTGTTCTTAATACCCCGTACGTCGCAGGTCGTTCACACCTCCGCGTAGCGGTGCCAACTCAACGTTGTCTCTCCCACTAGATTCGACGTCAGCCCCTAATCTTGCGTGCTCCGTGACAACCTCAACTCAACCTCTTTCTGCAGGTCGTCAAGTCTCGCATCCAGGGCGCAGAAAAAGTTCCTGGCGCTATCCCGAAATACAATTGGACATACCCTGCGTATGTTTCCTGACCCGAATACCGCGTGCTCCATAACCTTACGTCCACGCAGACTCATAACGATTTTCCGCGAAGAAGGCCCGGCTGCGCTGTACAAGGGCTTCGTACCCAAGGTGCTAAGGCTGGCACCTGGTGGCGGTGTGTTGTTGCTTGTGGTTGAGTTCACGTTGGGCGTGTTCCGGAAGGGTACGTCTTTGTAAAACGACTCTGAAACGCGGGCCTGCTGATGATATCTCTTTTTTAGCGCTGGGTCCGCCATATATCTGAGATGATATAGCTTATAGTGCCTTCTTTTCTGCCGATTTACTATTGAGGTTTTTTTCGGGCAGTTGTTCCCACACTGCGTTACGCTTTGCCTTGGTTGCATACTGTCCGGCCAACAGCAAACATCGTTTTGCATCGTTGTGCCCTCCCCCAGACTTGTCCGCGAAAATGTTAAACCATTCTTCGGACCCCAATTTCACGTGCCGGCGGCGGTATCGGGCATTGACCTTTGCATTTTGCTCAAGTAGTATTCGAGCAAACGCAGGGTGACAATTGAACGCGTGCGGCGGAGCTCAACCGCCTTGCTGTCGCGTGTTGACCTCCGCATTGTGCTCGAGTGCTATCCGAGCAAATTGCAGATGTCCATTGTCCATCGCCAGGTGCCGCAGCGGGGTCGAATCACGCTGGCCTCGGGAATCTTTGCATCCGCCTCACGACTGAGCGCTGAGCAGCTACCTGCCCAATCTCGAGATATCTTGGTGCTGCTGGTTGCTTGACAGAGCAGAGTATGGTCCCATCTGCCCCGGACATTCACATCCGTGACATGCGCAAGGTGAGACTTCGACGACTTGTTCTCCGTTGATAATGCGATGTGCGATGGGGCACGAGGGTAACCACCCATGGCTTTACTCCTGGAAGTTCGGTGAGGGGGGATCTTTCACCTCACAACATGACTATCTTGGAGTCTTTGCAGATCAACGTTTACGGCTGAGTTTACCAGGCGAGGGACGGTCAAGACCCACGACTTGAGCAAGGGAGGGACACCCCGACTCAATCCTTCGCACGCTCCTATGTTGTCTCGCTCCAGACACCTATATCCCGGCGTACTGAATCTAACGAAAGTGGGTGCAACATCCCAGTCCAGTCGTTTGTTCCGCTCTGGCGCCCTCCCCGGCTTGAACGACTCGGATTTGGTAGTAAGGTATGTCAGCGGTGTGGAGCCAATAAAGTGCTAGGAAGTTTTCGCGACCGCCGTCTATATGTTACAGGTGTGGGGAACGCACCGCACTCGAGGCAGCGTCCAGCACGTGATCGCGTGTGCCATGGTATGACGGGGGTGGAGAGAAAGTTGCGCCATCATGATGGAGCCCGTTATGTCACTTGGACGCACTGGCGTCCGCGCGGGGTCGGTAAGCGAGAATCCAGCTGCGCGGGCACCTTGCAGGAGGGGCTCTGTGTATTAAGTATCCTATCCCTTATCGTTTCGATAGACATCCAGTCTAGCAAGCTGAGGAATATCTGGTTCGCGTCGCGAGCCCCGAGCCAGAGCTTGCCACCAAGAGAGTCGACACGCGAGAGTGCGATCTGGGCGTCCTTCTTAAAGTGAAAGGATTAAACGCAATCTGGTGATCGGGGTTCACAGCTCTCGATGTTGAGATGTTACTACGGTAGTCGTATGATGTCCCATGTAAAACATATTGTGATAAAAAAAACCGCGACGACGACGAGGACGTGCCACCGGCGCCTCCCTTCCCCTCTCCACTCCCACCACACGCCTTGGTGTGTGTCCGGCCTAACACATGGCTCACCGCACTGAGCGCACCGACTGCCCCACGGCGCGACTGGAACGAGCGCGGGAAGACGACGCTCTGTCTCTCGGCGTGGTTTGCCGACGTCCCACTCGAGGTGCTGCCCGGGTGCGAGAGTGGGTTTCGCAACTTCGTTAATAAGGTCATCTTTGGTCGTGGGGAGGGCGCAGTTGCAGACGTGCAGGGCGTCGCTGCTGTCGGCGTGCGGGTTCAAGGATTACCGATTGGCAAGGGCGAGGGAGGCGATAATGATGAGGGGACTGGCCGCGGTGTCGTTGGCGGATTAGTACTGACGGGCTTGCCGTTCCAGGGGAGCGTGAGGGTCGGGAGGAAAGGCCACGTTGAGAGTGGATGCTGTGCTTGTGGCCTATGTGTTCTTATCTTTCTTGCCTTGTCTGCGAGTAGAAGGCGTGCACAGTTTGTTACCAGGTCCGGCAACCTTTTTTCCTTTGTCCGTTCGAGACTTCGTTGTATTATATTCGTGATGACAGAGTTTCCCTCAAAAAAGGTTATATACTTATTCATCTTCTGCGCCCCTGTTTGCATGCCTTTCGCGATCAGCGCGTTTCTTCCGTGGTGGTACAACCACATACACGTGCATATTGCACCTCGACGAGAGCGATAGCCCCTCCCTCAGTAATACATAGATCTTTCAAATCTCTCTCTGCTAATTTGCTACCACTACTGTTCGATGAGCCCTCATAAGTTCGTCGAAGTCCCTCGCTGGTTCCCATTGCCAAGGTATCTGACTTCGTACTCACTAATTGTAATCTCTATTTAGGCGCACTCGAAAGTCCATCAACAGTCCACCCTCAGGCTCCCAAACAAGCGTTAATATCACCCAACGTTCATCCTCTCGCGGCTCTCCAACCTCCATAGATGGCGCTTCTAAGATCCGCAAGATAGGAAGGCGTGTCGTACGTCGCCGGAACGAATCAGGGCAACGAGGACCAGGTATGTCTGACCCTTCTGCGCTGCGCCCACAACGATCACCTACTTGTGTTGTGCAGGCCGGATTTCCCCACGTGTGACAATCGGAGCGCTCCCCGACAATGTTCTCCTAGACATCTTCGACTTCTACCGAGAGGCTGAAATTCGGATGCTGGAGCCGTGGCCGTGGCCGTGGAATAGGCTGGTGCACGTATGCCAAAGATGGCGATACGTCGTGTTTGCATCACCGCTCTGTCTCAATCTGTGTCTTCGCTGCACATATAAAACACCTGTGAGGGAGACGTTGAATGTCTGGCCGCCCTTGCCTATCGAAATACTTATCGACCACCAGCATCCCTATGATGTGGATAACATCATTGCCACACTCGAGCACCGTGACCGCGTACGCAAGATTTGGATCTTCGATCTAACAGGTTCACTACTGGAGCGACTGGCCACAGTGATGCAGGAGCCATTTCCGGCACTGACAGTGCTTCAGCTTTCGACTGGTGAGACTGCTCCGGCGCTTCCCGATATGTTCTTAGGTGGATCCGCCCCACGTCTACAAACACTTACACTGGGCGGCATTCCATTCCCGGGATTGCCAAGACTTCTTTTATCTGCCAGCAACCTTTCTCGCCTCTACCTTCAGGGGATACCGCATACCGGTTACATTTCACCCGAGGCAATGGTGACATGCCTATCCGCATTAACTAGGCTCACAGACCTTTCCATCGAATTCAAACCTCCTGCATCTCGCCCCGATCGAAGAGGCCGACGTCCACCTCCCCTAACACGTGTTATCCTCCCTGCTCTCATCCAGTTGTGGTTCCGAGGTGTTACCGAGTATTTGGAAGACTTCGTGGCCCGAATCGATGCTCCTCGACTCCGCATTCTCCGCATTTCTTTCTTCAATCAGGTCATCTTTGACATCCAACAACTCCCCTACTTCATCGGTCACGCAGGGATACTCAGGTCATCCAGTCATGCGGAGGTAATCTTTGCCGATAACCACGTCGAGATCAATCTTGATTCGCCAAAGGGAACAGATCCTCCCAAAGAACTCAAGTTGGGAATCTATTGCAGAGCAGTAGATTGGCAAGTCTGGTCTATGGCACAGATATGCAACCAATTTTCGTTTCTCCCGTCCATCGTTGGACAGCTCGACATCCAAGTTGGCTATCCTGATCTGAAATCAACTTGGCAAGTTGACATGGAAGACACACAATGGCTAGAACTATTCCGCCCATTCACTGCTGTTCGGACCCTGCGGATACATCGCGAGTTGCAGTCGCTCATCGTGCCGGCACTGCAAGAACTCACTGGGGAAAGGGCCACGGAGGTGTTACCTGCGCTCGACAGTCTTTACCTAGAGAAGTATGAACCATCCGGATCGGACCAGAAAGCCATCGCGCCATTCATTGCTGCGCGTCAGCATTCCGATCATCCTGTCGCTGTCCACCTCTGGGTAAAATCAGAGCCGAAATCAACGCGAATCAAAGGGTACTGACAAATGCTCTCCGTTCTTCATACCAATAATTCTCAGTGTTAACTACTTACTACCTGCCACTCCCACTTATGCTTGTTGTTTCATAGTTTGAAGGCATGCTCCTAGTCCACTATGATCCCCTTGTGCCGATATATCGAATTCGATTCGTACAATGGATAGACACTCGATGTAACATGATATGATTGATACAATTAACTGGGACAGATTTTATGCAGTAGAGGGTGTTGAATTGAACAAGGCAATCGGTAGAAATAGCGAATTGTGAGGTGTGCGTTCCGAATGGCTCTTCCACTGCCTGGCTACGACATTCATGCACCTAGGCCCAGGACCCCTAGCTTGTGATGGCCTTCATCAACCCCTCTCCGCGTGACCCCTCCCTCTCATGCATTAAGATTCAGGAATACGACAGTTCCGCTAGCGATTGGTATTCCGGCCGCTGCTACTGGTAGTAACAAATTATTTGTATTAGGGTGGATGCCCCGAGGCCCAGGCAGGCTCAGGATGGTCCACGCCATCTGTGGTGAATGCCATGGCTATCACTGTTGCCAAACGCCCTCAAAGCTGAGGTAGGGCCTCGAGTCAGAACGGTGATGCACGCAGTCGTCATCGTGGTAGCCAGCTGACCAGGAGCTGAGGCGCAGCGGGAGACCTCCAACACGTCGGTGACCTGTGGTATCGTCGTCTGTGGCTGCTCAAAGGCTGAGGTAGGATCCGGGAGGGTCCTGCACAACGTTAGTGAGGTGTCTCATTGATATCGTTCACAGGCCCAAGTGAGGCGAGTCGGTGATGGCCTCGTGCTGCGTTGGTCACGCAGTGCCGTCGTCCTCATAGTCAGCTGCCCTGAAGCTGACGCGCGCCACAGAGATAACCCCGAGCTATGTTGTGATGCGTGGCATGAGCATCGTCGTTCATCGTCGTTAGTGCGTTGTTGTCCTGCTCCAAGCACACAGCACAGCAAGGACGCACCCGTAGGCCGGCCCCTGCTCCCGACACTTGTTATACCCATCATTGTTGGCACTTGCTATTCCAAAGTGACGCGAAGCAGGAGTGGTGGTGCATGGAGGCCACGTGCCTCCTGGCATTGACGAGGGATACGTTTCCCGTCAACGCTGTGTCCTGTACCTGCACTGTACACTGTACAGGCCCGGAATTGATAGAAATAAAACTAAAACCCACTCACACTGTCCCCTACTTCTAGACAAAATAAATCGAGGAGAGGACAAGTCTTGCTATGACTGGAGAACGAGGACGCCTGAAGGGACGTGGTCACGGTGCCAGTGTAAGTTGACTGCCACTGCGGCACTGCCAACTTGAGCGTGATTTACTTACAGTAGTCGTATGATGTCCCATGTAGTTTTAAGGCACAACCGTGCATGTGTACGTCTGCATTGTGATAAATAAATAAAATCCTACCATCACAGCCCCGAGGCTGATTCGGAGACGAGGCTCAGGCTGGGAGAAGTCAATGATATTGGTCCTTGTGACTTGCTGATTCGGGCCGACAAGCGCCTTCGAGTCTGGCACGCTTGGCGCGGCAAGGTTGCCAGATCTAGATTTCTGCTATGCGTCGAACGCGTCTCCTATCCAAACCACTCGCAGGATGTCCCCCCGCAAACGCAAATACCGACAACGGTCGGACACTCACAATACTCAATACGACAATCCAGACAGTCCATCGTCTCCGCGTGCGGATCCTACGCTCTTCATCATTGCGCACGAGGCAGACATCATTCGAGGTCCGCAGGCGGCACGCACCGCAGATTCACTCGAGGTTGGTATAAATGTTGATGGGAAGGGAGGCTCGCGTATCGGCGATGCTTTGATAAAATGGGAAGGCAATGGAATAGACGAGGACTCCGAGAGAGGCGACGTATGGGTAGACAGGTGTGTATGTCTTTCGTGTTATCAAATCAACACGCCATGCCACCTGTCAGTCCATGAGTATTGAGTTCTTGTGGTGTATAACCCCACTGCTGCGTGGCTGTACATTTACATTGAACGAACTACGGGACGGCACACGATCATCGTAACGCCATCGTTGGATTTTCTTCGGTATTTTTTTCCGCGTCGTCCTCGCTTGCATAGGGCATCTTACGCTCACGCGTCATCACACAGATACGACGCGCGCCTCCTCCTAGATGCGCTCCCTACCGTGACCATGGACCCCGCCACCGGCGAGCCTCCGCACAGTCCGAGCTCCCCAGGGGGATGGTCCGACCTCCCATCAGACGCAGAAGACACCTTCTTCCTCACACCGTCCGAGACCGCCGACCTACACCGCACAAAACGCCTGCGCTACCTCGACGAGCTGCGCACCGCCCGCCTGCGCGCGCTCTCCCCCGACGCGGAGCCGGAAACGGACCCGTGGGGCGGCAGCGACGAGGAGCCGCCGGACGCGGCACAGGTGGACCTCATGCGCCGCACGGCGGCACACGTCGCGCGCGCCACGAACGACGCACAGCTCCGTGCGCGCATCCTCGCGCACCACGGCGCCGACCCCCGCTTTGCGTTCCTCCGCGGGCGCTGGGGCAGAGCGTGGGCGCGCGCGCAGGCGGACGCGCGCCGCGGGGTGCTCGCGGAGAGGGAGGCGCAGAACGCCGGCGCGCTTGGGGGGTTGACGGGGTATGGGAGTGGGAGCGAGAGTGAGGGCGGGGGCGGTGGAGCGGATGCGGGTGCGCCAACGCCGATGGGGGAAACTCCGGATGTTCAGGATGAGGTTGTCCGAGGAGAAGCCGAATCTGAGGAACTCGCGGTACGCGCGGCGCAGGAGGTTCGGCGGGCCAAGGCTCGAGAGTGGGCTGAGAAGCGGCGTGCTGCGAAGGCTCCTGCCACGGCGGACTCAGACAAAGACGATCAGGGCAGTGATATGAATTCAAACTAAGCGGTGCTCTCGCCGCCGCACGTACGACGTATCTCAGAATTCTAAATAGGTGTGTTAGGAAGGTAAAATATACGGTAGCAGAGCGACCATGTACACAACGTGCGAACACTCTATTCCTTTTTCATGTCGGTCTTCCCGAGACCCTCACTGCCATACTCCCCTAGTTCCTTGAGCCGCTCCGTCAGCGTCGGGTGGCTGTGGTGATATGCCGAGTACAGCCAATCAACCCAGACGGTTGACAGGTTTTCCACGTGCAAACTGACCAGCGCGCGCCCGAGACGGGTGCCCATATCCTTCATTGCTTCCTTATCCGCAGCAGACTCGACATGAACGATTGCGGGAAGGTCGCAAGCGAAACGGTCCGCCTGGTACTCGAAACGGCGCGAAATGGCGTTCAGGGCCATCCCGACAATAGCCTCAAGTGGCGTCAGCACCATCTAAGAGGGCGTGCGTCAAGTCAGTTTGTATATTAGGGGGAAGAGAAGAACGGTTATGCCTGATAAAGGAGAAACGCAATAATCGGGGGCGGGCGCGCAGCCACGGACTCTGGGAAGCCAAAGGAGCGAAGAAGCGGGGGCGCATTGAGAAAAGCCGGGAAGAGAGCAAGGATGGTGAAGAGGTGGAGTTGGGACACGAGAAGCAGTTTCGTCGGGTGAAGGTAATACCAGTGTCCAAGCTCATGGGCAAGGACAGCCTCAACCTCCTCGGGTTGAGATTGCTTAATCAAGGTGTCAAAGATGACAATGTGTTTGCTCTGATGAAGAGTGAGCTAGTAGTAGAATAAGGCCGAGTAACGTGCCTACCCAGGGAAGCCCGAAGAAGTAGGCGTTAGAATGCGAGCTACGCTTCGATCCGTCGATCTCGTAGAGGTGCTTGAGAGGGAACTTGAGCTTAGATGCGAGCGCCTCGATGCGAGTCCGGAGATCGCCTTCCGGTAGAGGCGAAAGCTTATTGAAAAGAGGCTGAATGATGGTTGGGTAAAGGATAATCATCGAAAGTTGGAAGACGAGCCTAAGGGACATGTGAGTACGAACCAGAGCAAGGGAAAATGGGAAACTCACAGGAGCATCATAACCCAAGGCACGAAGCGGTCGCCAGCCCACTCAAAGATATAGAGGAAGGCGGAAAGAAGAGGAGCACCAAGAACTATGCCAAGAGCCCAGCCTTTCAGAATGTCGGCAAAGTAGAGGGAGAGTGTGGTTTTATTAAAACCGTGCTGCTCCTCGAGCACGAAGGTTTGATACAGGCCAAGGGGCAATGTTGGAAGGGTGGAAAAAAATGTCAAGAGAAGGACAAACACAACTGACTGGGATATCTAAAAGGGAGTGCGATCAAACAATCGTCCGCGAAAGAAGCTCTCGAAGGCATACCAGGTACTCTGGGCCGTAACCGGCCAATCCGATAAGTTGGCCAGAAGCTCTCCACGCCCAGGGGTAGTATACGCCCGATGCGAGTTGAAGGGTGTCGATGAACTGCTTATACAGCCCTGAGACAATAGAGAACTTGGCCTTGTGTTTTCCATATTTCTGTGATTTTTCAAACACCTGGGGGGTAAAGTGTTCCGCAAGGATAGCGGGAGGAGCTGATTTCGAGTAAAGTGGATATTGACGCAAGCTACATTGAGGAAAATTTTCAATCGCGGGCGTCTAATGGGGAAAGAAGGGCACAAGCAGGACGTACAGGAGATAGGACTCGAAGAGGCAGATACCCCATGAGAAAAAGAGGACATAAGTTCGCCAATCGATTGGATCCTCTTGTACAAATGCAAGGCGATTCTGGATAGCCACAAGTTGAGCGTGCAGGGAGTCCATACTGCCTGATATTCACCAAAGTTAAGCTCAATGCCTACGTGGAACTGTACCTTCATCGAGTCACGTGTGTTTGTCTCTGTAGTTGTTATTAGGATTTATTCGATTGGTCCGGTGATGTCCGTAGAAAACTCGGTCTCCGCTCAAATTCGCACCCGGTCATTCGGTTGTTGTCGTTCCTCTTCGTCATTGCGCTCGGCGTCGACGACGACTACAGAGCATAGCGCCTTCCCCTGCCAAGGGCGCAAGGCACCCTCAACGTCGCTCGTCACATTTTTACTCTTATTTTCTCAACTTGGAGAATGCTCAGGCTAGTTTCGGCCGTGTCGAGGCCAGCATCAAACGGCTGGTTATCCCGGGTAGCCTGCTCAGACTGTCAGAACAACCGTACGTCGACTCGCGTTTTGGATTTTGCGTCTCCAGGTTGATCATCTCCACGTTGGCACGGAAAGGTCGTCGGTCGTTTGCCTCCACCTCGACGCACAAGGCGGATATTACGCTCACTGTTGATGGGAAAGAGGTCACGGTCCCTCAAGGTGTGACACCTGTACTGCAACGTGTGCCGACCCCAATATCGATCCTCCTTATAGGTTCTGCGTTGATTCAAGCCTGTGAGGCTGCTGGTGCGACAATTCCGCGGTGCATGCATTTCCGCCTAGATACTGCACAGCATTCTTACTGCTCGGACATCCGCCCAGGTTTTGTTACCATGACCGACTTGCGATCGCGGGCAATTGTCGGTGAGCATATAGGTGTATCTTTATCAACTGTTCTCTCATGATCCCTAGAATGTGTTTGGTTGAGGTGGAGCGCTCACCCAAACCAGTCGCCTCATGGTATGTCCGTTCCTTTTAGTCAAGACCTTCTGTCACTCGTGGCCGATAGCGCGATGCCTGCAATGCCTGGTTCAAAGGTCTTCACGAACACACCATTAGTTCACGAAGCAAGGTAACAGTTCCTTCCGCTCGGCTCTCCGGATCTAGTCTAATGACCGCGACTATCCATTAGAGAGGGCGTCATGGAGTTCCTTCTTGCCAATCACCCGCTTGACTGCCCGATCTGTGACCAAGGTGGTGAATGCGACCTCCAGGACCAGTCCATGAGGTACGGCTCGGATCGGACACGTTTCCACGAGATTACTGGCAAGCGCGCCGTTGAAGACAAAGATCTCGGTCCTCTCGTTAAGACATCCATGAATCGATGTATTCAATGCACACGTTGCGTTCGTTTCGCCAATGAGGTCGCCGGTGTTGAAGAGCTCGGCACCACTGGCCGTGGAAACGACCTGCAGATCGGCATGTACGTAGAGAAGACCATGGACTCGGAACTCTCGGGCAACATCGTTGACTTGTGCCCAGTCGGTGCTTTAACGAGTAAACCGTATGCATTCCACGCGCGACCATGGGAACTTAAAAATACCGAATCAATTGACGTGCTGGATGCTGTGGGGTCTAACATCCGCGTTGACTCACGTGGCGTGCAAGTAATGCGCATCCAACCTCGCACAAACGACGACGTTAACGAGGAATGGATCTCGGACAAAACGCGTTATGCATATGACGGCCTAAGGTCCCAGCGTCTCACAACGCCTCTTATCAAGCAAGGGGATCGCTTTGTTGCTGCCACGTGGGAGGACTCTCTTGCGGCTATTGCAGCCGGGTTTGCTAAGTCTGGTGCGAAAGGCGATGAGATTCAGGCCGTCGCCGGTCACCTCGCGGATACAGAGTCACTCGTAGCCCTGAAGGATCTCGTTAACAGGCTTGGCTCAGACAACACCGCACTAGACCAGTCAGGCGGTCATACCCCTCCAGTTGCGGGTATTGACATTCGATCAAATTACCTTTTCAACACGACCATCCCAGGCGTTGAGCGGGCCGATGTCATCTTGCTGGTTGGCACGAACCCGCGGCACGAAGCGGCCGTGCTCAACTCGCGCATCCGCAAATCATGGATACATACCGGCCTCGAGGTCGGCTTGATCGGCGAGCGCGTTGACACGACGTACGGGTACGATTACTTGGGACAGGACGCTAAGGCCCTGGCAGACTTCATTGCAGGCAAGGGCGAGTTCGCAAAGAAGTTCACCGCCGCCAAACACCCGCTAATTATTGTCGGGAGTGTGATTGGGGAGCATGCGGACGGGCCAGCGGTTTATCATGCGTTAGCGAAGTTCGTTGAGAAGAACAAGAGCAAACTTGTCACGCCCGAGTGGAATGGCTTTGCTGTTCTTCAACGGGTATGCCTTCTAGCTTCTATTGTCGTCTGCTGCTCACCAGCCATTCTAGGCTGCCTCCCGCGCCGCAGCATATGACATCGGCTTCTCCCCATCCAAGAAGGCCGCTGCGACGAAACCCAAGTTCATCTACCTCCTCAATGCAGACGACATTGACCCCGCGTCGATCCCAAGAGATGCCTTTGTTGTCTACCAGGGTCATCACGGCGACCTTGGCGCTCAGCTGGCGGATGTGTGCCTTCCTGGTTCGGCGTACACAGAGAAATCAACGACTTGGGTCAATACTGAGGGCCGTTCACAACTTGGGCGGGCGGTGGTACCTCCACCAGGTGTTGCTCGTGAAGATTGGAAAATTATTCGGTAGGTAGTCACCCCGCTCGTAAGGTTTGAACATATAACAGTAAAAATGTGCACAGCGCCCTGTCAGAAATCTTGGACAATGTGTTACCGTACGACGATGTACTCGCTCTCCGGGACCGCATGTGGGAACTCGCGCCTTCACTCGTCCGGTACGACACTTTAGAACATACGTCGACGGATATCGCGCTCGCAGGGCTCAAGACGCTCGCAGCACGGACCGCGTCCGCAAAAGTAAGCGGTGGATTATTCCACAAGCCGATAGCGAACTTTTACCAGACGGATCCTATCTCACGCGCGTGCGTTACCCTACTCCTCCGTACTACTTCCAAAGCTAATTATATATGTGATGGAACGTCCCAGGTCGGTGACAATGGCGCAATGTACGCGTGCGTTTGTCAAGGGCGAGCAATATGGGTTCTCCGAGTCGGAGAAGTCATCTCAAGCTGCGTACGCATGACACGGCGCGCATGGTACGCAGAGGTAGCATACAGACAGTTCTTCGATAGATGGGATCTTAAATGCATCAAAAATTTATTATTTTCCCTCAATGCGTCTTAGATAGGTCCGCATGATGACCGAGATGAGGATTACAGGACATGTTATGCAAGAATGGAAGTCAGTAGGGATCTTCGTGCTGGGTTGAGTCACGTGCATCCATGCAGCCAACTCGACTCGGAGTTCCAGTCCGCTACCCGCTGACCAGCTCTAATTTCATATTTTGCTGAAGTGCGTACGTCTAACGCATGCGCGAGTCTGAGAGAATTGCACAGGACCGTCCTGGTCAGACCAAGGTGGACAGGTTGGGCAGATAGAGGTGTCGAAGCTTGGATGTGGTGGAGGTATGACGGAGGAAGCAGCGGAGGAGGTGATAGAGAGCAAAGCCAAGAGAGAAGAGGAAGAGGAGGAAAGTGAAGACGAGGCAATTGGTCCGATCCGGAGCACACGTTGGCACGATTGCCTAAGCTAGTGCGTCGAGAAGAGAGAAAGAAAGAAAGGGGAAAGAGAGAAGCAGATCATGCGGAGACGTTTCGAGAACAGGGGTGAGTCAATTTCACAGGACTGAACTGCCCTACATCAGGGCTTTCGTTACATGTGTCCGTGCCAATACATGGCCGAGATGGTGCCAATACTAGAACCATTTGATATGGGAAAGAAGGGAAGTCTGGTTGGTAACATAGGGGGATGAGGCAATCTGACAGGAAAAGCGGCGACGTGGTGAAGATAAATGACATCGGGCGCTGGGTAACGAGAGAGACTGGGGGAGAGATGGAACGATCGAGCATTCTGGTAGCGTCGAACAACGCCGGTCGAGACAAAGAGAGTGAGCTAGGACATATGGGAGGAAAGGAAATGGCCTGTAAGGGAAGTGGTGAGATGGCGACGCTCAAGTAGAGAGTAATAAGGGTCGACTAGAGACAATGGGGAAGGAAAATAAAGAAAGAAAAGGTGAGGGCATACGAGCTAGTCTCTATACAATTTTTGGTTATGCAGCTCTTTGACAAGGAAGGTCTCGGAGAGCGTCGTCGAAGTTGAGGCCTCCCAGGGAACAGTCGCACTGATGGGATCGGACAGGATAGGACCAGGTCGTATTTGGTGACAGTCATATGGAGTTAGACAGTGTCATAGCCCGTCCGAACAGTGCGAATGACCAATCAACGAAAGTATGTTACAGTCTGCCCATGTCTGACAGACACAAAATATTTGCAACAGATTTGGTCAGATTGCCAGAGGACTCTGCAGTCGGTAGCCAGGAAAGTCAGATACAATCAGAATGGCTCATGTTTATGATAATTTAGTCTGATCTGGACATTGCGACTTTTCACTGGGACGTTGAGGGACAAACCGCGAACGGAGGGGCATCTCATCACGATTATGGCATCGGCATCGGCATCGGCATCGGCGCGCCTGTCGTGTTCCGAGCACACAACGGAAGGCCTCACCTTACATTGCGAAGGCCATACTTCATCTCCGAATTACGCCATCACTAAACGTTCTTCGAAACGTCAAGTTCGACCGCACTTTGACTGTGAGGTGTCCCATGATTAAATGGTAACGATTTAACCATACATTCGAGGCTTCGGCCCATACACTTTTACGTGTTCAACTTCACATATAATTTTGTTGCAGTGTATGGACTTGACGCACACGGCTGACATTAAAACTTGCGAGAAGGGGAAGACACCGTGCGCGACCTCCTTTTAGGATTGGATCCATCGATCTATGACGTGGGCAGGTCAATGAAATTTTCGGTCTTCGCATTTAGAGACTCTCAGCGAACTCCGTCTTGGTGGCATGTTGCGCCATAGGGGCTCTTTTGGGGTTTCAATACTAGTAACATTGATCTGGGGGGATTCCAACGTATTGACCCCGAACTGTGGGTTTGGGTCGCCATGCAACCGAGAAGCAACCAAGAAGAATCGACAGTTTGCTAAGCATGCACTTCCCCCTGTGACCTAAAGTTCGGTCTTGAAACCGTGTCGCCCGCGGCGCAAAAGGTGGTAAGCGTTCTTTTCGGTACCGAGAAGCATCCCGACACTCTTTTTCGCAGCACCAAGGAGTCCGACTATGATCATGACTCCGGACGGATCAGCGAAGGGCGTTTCCGGGTTCGATGTACCAACCAAGCTTGCCCGACACTACGGTCTTCTGACCGTGGCACATTGGATGTACAAATGCTCGGCGATACAGATAGTGCATTGCTCTACTTCTTCCGGAATTGGTCATGAACCTCGAAGATTCCGCCCGTCACGCCTTGTAAACATCCCAAAGGGAGCTCCCATTAGAGGTGTGGGTGAGGAATATTCATTCTTCAAACATCATCCCGAGCCCATCTATTGTTGATATACGGGCGTGAACACGTTGTTGGCTCACATGAACATTCAACTGTTCTATTCGTAGATCACCCGTGCAGGGATTGTCTCGGCATTTCCACTTGTTTTCAGAACGAACGTAAAGGAAGACACCTTACATTTTGCGACCAAGGGGTCTGACTATGGTCATGACTCTGGGCCAATCACCGAAGGGCATTGCCTGGGTCGGTGTACGAACCAAGCATGGACGACACTGCGATCTTCTGACCATGGCAAAATGACGTACAAATCCTTGACGTTCTTCACACCACGCACCCCAAGGAAGTCCACGTGAGACGTGTCGGGTGAGGAAATTCTACTCTTTGAACATCATCCTGCGCCCGTCTGTTGCGGATAGATGAACGTAAACGCCGTTGTTTACATGAACGTTTGCGTGAGAAAACAAATGGAAATGTTGAGATAATCCTTGCATGGAGAGATCTACGAATGGAACAGCTGAACGTATAAAAAGGCACCTTACCTTTCACTTTTCTCCAATAAACCTCTTCTTACTCTCCGGCTGTATTTTTTCCACTGCCTTCTACGTCCAACTCACGATTGGATCCAGTGCACATTATCTGCACCTGAAACCACAGACGCATCAGTCATCCGTTTTTTTCCTACAGAATGTCTTACACAATCACTGCTCGGGTCTACCAAACCAATACGAGTGCCTTCTTCAACGTCGTCGAGAGGACAGTTTGGCAGTACGCCAACGGGGGGAAATGGAGCGAAGTTGACGGGGCCTATGTGCTCACTATGGGCGGCAGTGGGACGTGTGGCTCCCTTCGTTTCGAGGCCGACACCGGTGAAAATTTCATCGTCACTCTGGGTGTCCACAACTATAAGCGATGGGGCGACATTGTCACGAACCTTACTACCGAAGGGACTGGCGTCATGATTACCCCGCAATATTACAGCAACGAACACCCTGACCGAGGGCGGCAGAGGGAGAAGCAGTTGGTGACCTACAACGTCGCCAATGTGAAGGGTCGCAATTTTGCGTTCAACTATACGGTGACCGAGGGCAATAACCTCAGGGTCAACATCGTCATTGGATGAAGTACTGTAAGTCGACTCAGCCCATCATCCGTTCTCACCTTGATTTACGACTGCGTGCTAGTATCTTCCCAGCAAATGTTTGAAGGGCGTTGTTCGACGCGTTGTGTCGTAGTCACGTTTTATGTGTACGAAAGCTGTCGTGTACAGCGTGGAAACAGTGTTGGTATGAGTTCCCAACGTAACTTGGGACGAGCAATTCTATGTCATGATCGAGTACTGGAAGCCTGACGCATGCATTTGAGCGAGGGTAGTACTGCCTGCCCAGTCCCAACACCAGGGAAAAGGTACTTCACGAAGGAGAAAAAAAAATTTTGGTACGTTCCTCAGAAATTCAGGGCACGTCTTGTACGCCCTATGCAGCATGTGGTGCAGGGTGCGGAGGCCGCTAGGCCCGCAGCGGCTCCTCCCGGCCAGTATGGACAAATCCGAGAAGTACATTGCATCAGTGACCTGCGAGTTCGTCCATGGAATTTGGCGTCACTTTCAATTGCCAGCGCCTTACGGGCCTCACCGGTCATACTGCAGTAGCGCATGCCGCCAAGGTAGGCGCGATCTCCAAGAACGCCACATACCTAATTGAGCGTTTCGGCAAGCCCATGACCGCGCCCGGAAGAGAGTAAAAGAGGCTCAAGACATCAAGAGAGAGAGACTACGTAGTCTGTCTGAAGCAGGTCTACCGTTCATAAGCTCTAACAAGCAGGTCAGCAGATAAAAACCTCAATAGGTACAATGAAAATGTCGTCCCCGGTCATGTACTAGTAGCAGATCCTCTCGTCCATAACAGTATCGGCGAGGCCAATAGACGTGGTATCCACATCCACCGGAAAATCGTCTGGGGCAAGTGTAGGTTTCCAGCCGAGGAGGGTCAGCCAACATTTCCTACTATTGACGCGATACTTGTACACCTCTAAGGAACTATCAGGTATGTGGATGACGTACGTAGCCGACAAATTTTTTGAGCTGACAGCCCAAGGAGACGGAGGTGTCTACCTTTCTTCAGTCGACTCGCACACGAGCGATTGTGCGAGGCTCTCACGTAGTAATCGCGGTTTGTCTAAGGGCCATTTCATGGACTTCCAAGAAGGACCACCCATGGAGTCGTCGACGCAGTATGGGAGAGAATCATGCACGTTGGACTTCGCGAAGATGATGCCTTTTATCCTGAGTAAGCGGGAGGCAAAAACGTTCTCAAACCAGTCATCAACGACGAAGGCTCTGCTTCTACTTCGTTAACAGGTGTTCCAAGTAGTAGAAGTCCGAGTCGGTTTTGTGTATCTCTGTGGTAGCGGACATAAACACGCGCCCCGATCCGAGTCTATGGACTATGGGCTTCGGGCGTGTGGCTACTTGTTCAGGTGCTGAGATATTTGACATCGCCAAGATGCGCAACGTCGGTGTCATTGGCCTCATTCGAGTCCTTCAGTTCTTTGATAGAACGGATGAATGAATATTCATGCAACAAGGCCGCACAGGCATTTGTCACTGCCTGTCGAACCTCCGAGTCCTCCGGGTCTAGAAGGGCTGTTAAGGGGAGTCACCCTGCAATACCCACGTCCGTACTGGTGCCAGATGGTACACAAGAAGATAGCCCTCAATGTTGAGAAGGTTGAACATTGAATCCCTGACATGCGACACTGGCACTGGCAGGTAAGTCTACTAGTAAGCCCGACGACGCTGCTGTCACGGTTTCTCACGCCGCACACATCTTCCCACGTACAGTACGCCGGTATAGAACTACTAAGTTAGTCCAACTTCGCGGCGACGCCGCTCACCGCGACCGGTACAATTCTCAGGTCTCCTGGCAAACTCCGACAGGTGCCATAATTGGCGCCGTAGCCACTGCCCACTTCAAGTTGCTGCTCGAGCGATCGTTCCATTGTGACCACTGCCTCTTCAAATGTGGAAATGCTCTAGGTATTTCGCGATCTCTTGCAGTGAGAAGAAATGACCATCTCGCAGGTTCGTCTCCAAATCACATTACCACTAAACATTCTCGGAAGCGTTAAGTTCGACATCGCTTTGACCGTGATGTCCCACGACCAGATGTCAGCGATTTGCCCCTACCTTCCGTAACCTTCGATCCACATACTGTTCCACATTCAGCTCCACATTCGAAGCTGCTCTGCCATTACTGAACTTAACACACGCTGGCTAACATCGAAACTTGCCTTCCACTTGCGAGAAGGAGTAGACATCGTGCGTAGCCTCCATTTTTAGAATGGAGCTCTCGATCCGTGGCGCGCCGCGCGGGGAGGTCTGTCTTCGCACCCAGTTGGCCTTCCAGGACCCATACCATACCATTATTACCAGTCCGGAATTCATATTCCTTTTTTCATTGTCACTCAGAACAGGGAACTTCGTCAAGGTGATCCAAAGGGTGTTGAAGCGGCGTGAACGGGTGGCAAGTTGCCCAGCTCTTTCTATATTTGGAAATTCTCGGTGAACACCGTCTTAGCTGCATGTTGATGCCTTAGAAGCTCTTTTGGGATTTCAACACTGGTGACATCGATCTGGGTGGATTCTAGTGTATGGCCCCCGTACTGCGGGTTGGGGCTGTGCAATCGAGAAGCTACCGAGAGGAAACGAAGGACTACAATGCACGCCCCACCTTGTGCCCCAAAGTTCCGTCTTGGGTGATACTGCCCTGGTTTATTTATCACGTTGCAGTCTGGCATCGTGTCGTGTCTCCAGCGCAAATGCGGTAAGCGTCCATTTAAGTGCTGGGGACAGGTGGAGAATGAGAAGTATCCTCGACATTCTTAGACTACCTGATCTACCACACCCATCTGTCGCGGGCTGGTATAAGTCCCCAGGGGACCCGGAAAGCCAGCTAGGTCGTCATAGCGTCACTGCAGGGTCATCGCCCGATTCGTCGCCTCTATACGCAGTCATGAAGAGGTCAATGTGCGTGGACGACACTGCGATCTTTTGACTATTCAACTATTGTACAATGGAGCCTCGCCATGCAAACACCCGAAAAGGGCCCCCTGAGAACCCCGAAGAGGCCATTCCATTCTTCAAACATCATTCTCGCCCCATATACTATTGTCGATAGATGGTGCCTTTAAAGGCGTGGGGAATACCATCAACTATACGAGGGAAAATGCTGTTGGTTCACATGAACATTCGGCTGTTCCTCTCATAGATTCGACATTTCCACCTGTTTCCTCGTACCAGACGTATAAAAAGGCGCCTTGCATTTCGCATTTCTCTAGCAAGTCTTTTCTTACTCTCCAGTTGTATGTATATTCTCCACTGCCTTCCACAACCAACTCACGGTTTTACTTAGTGCATCTGCACCCGAAACCAGACACACTTGTCTTCCGCTTTCTCGTCTATTTCCTACAGAATGACTTACACAATCACCGCTCGGGTCTATCAAACCAAACCAAACGCATGGTTCAACGTCGTCGAGAAGACGGTTTGGCACTTCGCCAACGGGGGGACTTGGAGCGAATGTGACGGAGCCCATGTGCTCACCATGGGCGACAGCGGGACGTGCGGGTCTCTTCGTTTCCTGGCCGACACCGGTGAAAACTTCATCATCACTTTGGGTGTTCACAACTATAAGCGATGGGGAGACATTGTCACGAACCTTACCCACGAAGAGACTGGGGTCGTCATTACCCCGCAATACTACGGCGACAAACACCGTGATCGAGCCCAGCAGAGGGAGAAGCAGCTGACGTCCTACAATGTCGACAATGCGAAGTGTCGCAATTTTTCGTTCGCCTATACTGTGACCGAAGGCAATCACCTCAAGGTCAACATCATTATCGGATGAAGTAAGTCGTCTCAGCACTACGTCCGCCCTCTCTAAACGTGTCTGGCTAATATCTTCCAAGGAAAATTCTTTCGGGGTGTTGTTGTTGGTGCGTTATAGACGTTACCTGTGGGGTTTGGAAGCGAATCAGAAATGGTGCGAGGTAGTGGGAGATGAGTAGATGATGGCGGCACAGAGGAGATGTGTTAAAGGAGGCACGTGGGGCGTTTCTAGAACAGGATGTGCGAGCAATCAGAGACCATTTGAGATAGTGAAATAATGGACGGTATGCGAACCTGACCATGACGCGCCCAAGTCAACACACAACTTGAATGCGTGTCCCACTGGCAGTCGACGCTCGGACCCACGCATGCTAGCCTCGGTAATTCCCAATATTCAGTTATCAGGTTTACTAAATCATGGCCTCCGTTGATGGGTATAGTCACAATGATCACCATCGATACAAATAATGAGCAGGTCCACTGCTGCTAGGATGACAGCTGGCAGTTGACACATTCCACACATCACCCTGCACATCAACTCCTGCCTCCACTATGCCATACACAGCAGTCTGTAAGCCATGGCTTGGGAGGAAGTGGGCTCAGGCTGTTAGTAAGACAGATTGCACCCCTGGCCTGGTGACAGTAGTGATAACATGTGATTTTTTTTTAACTGACTCCATATATTAATTACATTGTGTTGCATGGCAAAGAATGGGGCTCAAATGGTCACAGTGATATACTAGTAGTAGTAATACTAGGAGCAGTCTGGGAGAATGTAGAAACACTAGAATATATTTGTGATTCCTGGGAATACCTAGATCTAGATAGGACATCTGGCATGACTAGATATTGCCACTGGGAAGCCTGGCAGGGACCGCTGCAGTCAGTACCGTGACTGGGGGTTATCTGTCTAATTTTTATACAGACAAGGCCTAGGAGTGGAGGATCTGACTCAGGGTTTTCGGGGAAGAGAGTTTGGATTTGGCAGTCAGGGGGGAGTGGGTTCGTAATAAAGCCGCGGTGATATCGCCTCGGGCGTGACTCCAGGAGAGCGAGGGGCGGCCGGCCCGGGAACCGGATGGCGGAAGTAAGTAGATAACGTTGAGGACTACTAGCAGAATCAATAGCGAGCAATTATCGGTACGAATTAACGCACTGTAGGAACCCTTTCCCACCTGTAGACAGTAACGGGCTGATTGAAGAGCTGGCGCGCAGTGATGAATGGCTCTATGACTTGCCGCACAAATCCGGATGGGTCAGGATCTGTTACGAAAAGGCTGCGAAGTGCAGGTAACACCTCCATGACTCTCACCCCAGTGAGCTCTTGCAATGCGGGCGCAATGAGCCCATCCAGACCGTGTATATGCAGGCTCTGCACAGTGATAAATGGACGAAAAATTTCCAACCATTGCGTGGGATCCACGTCGTCTTGCCAATCCAATGGATCTATACCCCCGTACTCGATGTCAAGCCGTTCCACAGTGGAGAGGAGAGGCAAAAGCTGGCCGCATATCTGCACTAAAAACGAGATTTTCCAATCGAACGCGTCGCACCGTACACGGACACTTGGAAATCCATTATCGTTAAGATACCTCCCTGGTGGCGAACCAGGGCGACGAACGGAGAGTCTGGCAGAACGTCCATCCAAGAACAGCTCCGCCCACTTGACTGACCCGAGCGTTTCTGTGCGACTGACGAAGTGGAAGAGTTGTGGAATGTCAAAGATGACCCGATTGAAGAACGTTATCGTGGTGGTGGTAATAACTGGAGTGTTTATCCGGACCAACAAGTCCTCCAAGTACCCGCTAACGCCTTGGAACACCAACTTGGTGAGAGCGGGGAGGTCAACACGTGTCAGTAGAAGTGGATGTTGGCTTCCCCGATCGGGGCAGGAAGATGGAGATTGGAATTTGAGGGTAAGGAATTCGAGGTTGGGCAATGCGGACAGGCATGCGACCATCGCTTCGGGTGAAATGTACCCAGTATGTGGTACCCTATAAAGCTCGAGACTGACAAGGTCTCGCGCAGACGAAAGAAGTTTTGGTAATGCCGGAAATGGAATGCCGAACAAATGGAGTGACCCTAGACGTGGGGCAAATCCACCCAAGAAGGTATCGGGAAGCACCGGTGGGGTCTGAGCATCACAACTAAGATAAAGAGACGTCAGCACCGGAAATGGCTCCTGCATCACTGTGGCGAGTCGTTCCAATAGAGAACTCGTTAGGCTGGAGAGATGAATATTGCACACGCGATCAGGGTGCTTGAGTGCGGCAATGATGTTATCTCCACCGAGGCGCGTCGGTTGTAAATCGTATATGATGATTTGTATGGGCGGCCAGACATCCAGTATCTCCCTCACGGGTGTTGTCGCTTGGCATCGAAATTGCAGACCAAGATGACGAGGCGAGGCAAACACGAGGTATCGCCATCTTCGGCATACGTTCACTAGCGTGTGCCACCGTGACTCCGGATATGTCATTTTTTGATAAAAATAGAATATATCCAGGAGGACATCATTAGAGAGGAATCCGATTGTCACGCTTTGGAAATAAATAGTGTCTGCACCATAAATCAGTGATCAGCGTTCAGTTCGAGGCGCTGAACATGGGACATACTTCGTCCTTGTTGATTAAAGAATTCCTCCCGGCGTCCCTTCCGGTGACGTGCAACATGCTTTCCTGCCCTTGAGCTCCTGGATGGATAGCTGATGAGCTCTCGAGTGCGACTGGTTAGAGATTGGTGAGTACCGAGTCGGGCGCTTTTCCAACGGGATTAGTGAGGATATAGACGTACTTTAGTGAACTCATCGACAGTGACGTTGAGAATGTAGCAGAGGGACAGTTGCAGTAGATATATAACCTACAAAGAGGCCTCGTCAAGTTGTGGAATGATGGATACTTTGTACTGTACACGTATGCACTGCGCACTGCGCACTGCCACCGCTCACATTCGCCTCATGAATCAGCGCGTGTAGACTTGGGCTGATTATGAAAGTCATTCTGGCGACAATAGCGACCAAGACCAACTCTGAATCTCATTTGGTGTAATATTTTGTTCGTAGATGTGACGAACGATACAATGGTTTCCTCGGAGAACACCGAATATATAGAACGCAGCAGTGCCGCTGACCAGCCATAATAGGGGTAGTGCTCAGAACGGTGCTTAGAAGTAGCATCCGAGTCCTCGTAGGATTGCACAGCCCATCACTCCCAACTATCATATACTGTATATGAGGAGTCTTCCATTCAGTTGCGGACACAACGATGATGAGGCGTGGATCAACTTGAATGATCACGGCGCCATTGGTCGGTCTGGTCTCAATTTCTCTATCTCGTTAATAAGTTGAATGAATGAGTTTTCAGCAAGTTGGCGGTTATCAGTAGCTGCCTGCCGAACCTCCATCGGATCCAGTAGACGGAATTCCTCTCACCCCAAGGAGATGGAATCGATCCCCCGATGCCCTTCAAGTCCCATACTCGTACTGGCACCAAATGGTACATGAAATGATAGCCCTAAAGGTTCGCGGAACGATTGGGTCGGGGATTGGGGTGGTTGATGACGAGAACAGGTCATGATGCACGATGAATCCGACTGAGTCAGTGAGATGGCCCACTGGCACTCGCACGCTATGCCGGCTGCCCACAGTACCACGAGAGCGTGGCAGGTACATAGCAACACATGGATCGAGGTACTTCGGGAAACCTTCGGACGAATACATAAGATGTGATCGGAAACACAGAGAGGAAGGAGGTATTGCCGAATGAGACGACAACTCACTCTCACTCAGGCTGGCAACTAAAGTTACATCTTGTCGCTTGAAGCAGATCCTCCTCAGGTTGCTTTTCTCCGCGTCCAAATATTCGGAGGACCGCTGTGCGTGGCACTCCCAACGTCATGGTTCCCGGTAGCTGTACCAGCCACCTCCCACTCGCCAGCTGATAACTCCTATGCCATGACACTGATCTTAGTTATTACAGTCCTATTTTTTGCAAGATGAATATCAATGACAAGGTACACGCGAGCGAATAGTATAGTAACGGAGGAATTGCCTGGTTTTGGAAGTCATTTATGAGTGTTGCGAGAGAAAATATTAGCGGGTCCCACGAATACGGAAGATGTATGTCATAGCGAAGACGGCGAATACCTGTCAAAGTTGACATGAATTGAGCCGGCTGTATGCCCGAGTGTAAATGAGGGACGTACGTTGAATCCGATGTATATCCACATAAAACCCAAATTGCGCCAGTGGTGGCTATAGAAAATGTTCGAGTTGAACCCTAAGAATTGGTCCGTGGTCCTGAATTGACAGAACTGGCAGTTATCCACGGCGCTCGGGTTGGTGACATAACCACCAGATGCGTTGATGAATTGGGTGAGGTACTGCTGGCACGTCTGTCCCGAGGGTGGCTTGACTGTGACATATTCGATAGCTGCGCAGGTGATCTCAGAACGCCCGACCGCTGAAGCAGCGTTAATACAGATCAAGAAGGGGAAAGAAGAATATGCTTCACCTTGACCCAGTAACCCTTCGATGAGGTAAGTATAAGGTGACACGCGGTACATCCACTTCCACCAGCCAAGGTGCCTATACGGTTGCAGTACACCGTTGCTATCGCCAGATGTCAGAATCAATCCAGACAGCAACAGCAAAGCGACTTACAATGTAATGACGAAGCTAAAGAAGAAGCTGAACAGTTGCGCGGCGATTTCAACGTTCGATGACATAGCCGCAACCCATTGCGCGATGGTCGTATAGTACATGGGGTACGCGATGCCGACCATCAGATACGAGTAGCCGGCACGGCTCGAGGGCAAACCGACAAGCCAGTACCATATAAGGAAGTATAGGGAAGAGCCAACGATGTTGAGGGGTAGTTCGCCAAGAATCTGAGCGGCAACGAGCGCTGACCAACTGTACATCCGGCTGGGGCGTTCGCGAATCTCATAGACGTTCCGTGTCTCGATGAAGGGAACCTGGATCTGGTTGGACAGGGGTGCGCTCACGACCAAACTCATGAAGACAGCCTGTTCGTACATGCAAATGAGCCTAAGGCCGACGGAGGGCAGGAGATAAGCAAAACTTACAAAGATCTTATTCTGAGTGCCTTGGATGGAATCCTTCGCTTTGAAGAAAGTGAATCCGATGAAGAGCGCAGCAACGATATTCAACGCCAATTTAGCCACCATATACATGGGGTCTCGCCAGTGACGGGTGATGTCACGCTCCCAAAGCGTCTTAACCTGGAATAGCCATGACGTCGAGAACTCCGTGTGTTGCTCAGTGTCCACTGCGTGACGCTTTCGGCCATCTTCAAGAAGTTGTTCCAATTCTTCGTCCACGGCTTTGGCTTCTGGGGAACTCTTCCATATGTTGTGCCAGTCGGTATCAGTGGTTGCCGTGGCGCCTGCCCCGATAACGTCCAGGATATATTCGGCTCTGTCCGAATATTAGCCAGGAACAACTAGAATAAATCTAATCCCCTACGGGTTCGCATCAGGGGGGCATGGATAACCTCCATTGCTCTGGAAGTAGTCGATTAGAGTCGTCGCATTCTGTCCAATGTCACCAAAGTAAACAGTCCGGCCTCCTTTCCGGAGCAGCAAAAGTCGGTCGAATTCTTGGAATAATTCCGCGGAGGGCTGATGAATACTAGACAATGAACTTGGGTGAGCCCAAGAGCAGATAAATATAGAAGCGAGTCTCACGTGCACAAAATTGCCTGGCCGTGATTGGCAAGTTCTCGCAAGAAGCTAACAATAGCCCAAGCGCTCTGTGAATCAAGGCCGGATGTCGGTTCGTCTAAAAAGAGGAGCAATTTGGGCTTACAAAGGATAACCATAATTAGATAACGTGGAGTGAAATATCGTTACACGTACCTTAGCGGCAAGCTCCACTCCGATGGTTGTGCGCTTTCTGTGTTCAACACCGAGCGACCCCACAATAGCATCGGCATATTTCTCCAAGCCGCACATTTTGAGCACGGTGTCAACACTAATAATGCAAAGTTCGGCGAAGTGTCTCAAAGTCATTAGATAGGATGACTCACTATGCTTCCTTCTCCTTAAGGGGTACAGAAGGAGGTTGCCGCAGCTTCGCGGAGAAAAGTAGTGCTTCGCGCACGGTCGACTGAGCTAAATGCGTGTCCATCTGTTGTACGTAGCCACTGTGGCAACCCAATATATTAGCATTAGAAAATAGATGATGAAAGGGTGTTTGTGCTCACGTCTGTGCCTGGAAATCGCTGGGTACTGGGTACCCATTCACCAGCCTCTCGCCATTGACAACGCCAGCTGCCTGGCGCTCGGCAAGAACATTCAGTAGGGTTGTCTAGAGAACGTGTAAGGGAGATTCTGCCGCTTAATTGCATACTGACGGACCTTTCCTGCCCCAGACTCCCCCATGAGTGCCGTGAGCTTTCCCGGGGCGACGAAGCCAGAAACATCTTCGAGGAGGCGGCGTGTCTCCCCTTTTCCGATAGAGACATCATATTCGAGGTGCCTCCATGTGAATACGTCAGCCATCATGGGTACAGATATAGAGTCCCCGCTGTCATTGCGAGTCTTGTCCATAGCACCAGGCGAGTCAACGGTGCCTTGTTCCTCGTCAGTCACACCGGATTTCTCTTGAATTTCACGCACAACTGGAGCATGCGCGCCACGCTTGAATAGCGTGACGCTCGTTGCGCCAGATATGCGGGTGTTGTACTCCGTAAAGAGGAAGAGGGCGGCGAGGAATGCAATGCCAAACGCGACGACGATGCCGTAGTTCTGTTTCCGGGTCAGCAACTCTGAGTGGAGACAATTCCCAGCCTTTCACCACTCACCCGCCACACGTGACTGTGCGAGTAGTCGAATGAAAGCTGGATAAAGCGGTTGCCGTCTACGGTCCTCTCGCCAGAAATAGAACCCAAGGCACCACAGACTTGGTTCTCGAGCAACACGTTTTCGTACCCAGGACCGCTCGGTATGAAGTTCGAACACGTTCCGTTGAGTGTGTGGAACTCATTGGCAATGATTCCCTCGAAGCCGTACCGAATCGGCTGTCGGGACACGAACATGAGTAAGAGAGGTGCTTTCGGTCCGCGGACACTCACATTGATGTACGAGATCCATCTCAAGGCGCCGATCATGGACGGTTTCGGGATTGTATATCCAGTGTAGAGGACAAGCATGAGCAACATCAAGCCGGCCACTGTCTGTGCGGGTGCCGGGTCTCCAAAGCCTGCAGCAACGGCACGGAACCAAGCCTTCATCACAAGTGCCAGAGTAAATACGAATAGGAAAAACGTGCTGAGACAGAGACAACCTTGAGTTGCTAAAGCCAGATCAGAAAAACAATGACTCACAAAAACTGGCTGGCAGAGGCTTGCAATCCGACCATAAAGTAGATGATGAGGGAGAAGATCATAATTGTGACAAACGTGATTGGTATGTCGACGATTGTGAGAGCTACGGCCTCAATGAATGGGTGATACATGGCGGCTTTCGCATGCTTCACTATAATGGGACGCTGGGCAAAGAGCGCTGGGATCTCGGCCATGGAAGATAGGGCTGCCCAAAGTAAGGCACTAATAAAATATATTAGATGGATGGCAAGGACGGAATATATCGTCCAGTGTTGACGTACAAGAAAAGGACACCTCCTCGCGAGAAGTACTCCGATGTCTCGTCCTTCAGCCGGAAAAAGACAGAACCGTTGATGAGGGCCTGTACGATGAACGTGCTGAAGAGTCTCAATACATTAGTCCAAACGGCGGAATGAGAAGACTCACATAAGGATAATCAGTTGTGTGGTGAGAGTGCCGCGGAGGATATGCACCCGACGCAACATGACGGCGCGGGCCTGCATAGGGATCGATATCGTGTAGGCGCTCCCCTTGCGCTGCGTGGTCGCGTGTTCTGCCAGTACGCTCTGCCTATATGCGAGAGCGCGCTCAGGTTTGCCAACGAACTCGTTGCGGTACGCTTCAATGTCACGGCGATTTTGAATCCCAGCCTCCGACGCCAGGAATGCGGAGGCGAACTCCGCCGGCGTACGTGGGACTCGACCTTTGAAGCCATCGCGAATCGTACGCGCAGTGGGATTCGTGGCTAGCGAAGATAAGATCAACGACCTAGAATAAGTTATTGGGCACATTGATAGTAACATACCAGCTACGAGGAAATCTGCCGTAGTCTGGCGATGTGCCGGCTCATACCCGAGATCGATGAAGTATTGTCGAGCTTGATCGGCGCAGCCGTAATATGCCATCCGGCCTTCGTAGATTACGCAGACTTTGTCAAAGTGTTCATACAATGACTCCCCTGCCTGATAAATCGACACAATGGTCGAGAAATGGGACACATCGGTGGCTATCCGCAACGCTCGGACAAATTCTAGGGCGGTGGACGCGTCGAGACCTCGCGTTGAGCTGAAAACGGAGACGATATCAGGAACGCCCGACAAGAAAGCTGGGAGAATACATACTTGTCCCATGTAGTAATTAGGGGACGAAGGGTCAGGGCCTCGCTGATAGAAACGCGCTTCTTCTCTCCTCCAGATACACCGCGAATAGCGGCATCGCCAACGGGGGTATTCTTGACGTGGCGTAGGCCAAAAATTGTGCTAATAATGTCGGTAACGCTTGTCACGTAGCTGCCACGTGTGCGTTCCTCGAAGCGGTTATGCGGTGCACGCATCTTGGCAGCAAAACGGAGCGTCTCGTCAACGGTGAGGGTGGGAAAATGAATGTCGTCTTCGGGGCAATAAATGACATCACCGCGGTAGTGCTTGCAAATATCATCTGGCGTGAGAGAGTCGTAGTGTACCTCACCCTCCACGAGATGGTATTCTGCACGCTGGTTGGCAAGCGTTTTAAGTAGCGTGGTGCACCCTGAGCCAGGGCTACCCAAGACGACTGGATCGAGCTAGATTATGATATCCGCAATAAGCGAGAGTGATGAAGGTTACGAACGTAGCATTTGTCCTGGGCGGATAACGCCTTCAAATCCAGTCAGAATATCGCGCAAGGGGGGATGGCGCAAGGTTCGAAAATTCTCAAGGATGGCCATGGGGTTAAAAAATGAGCCAAAAGTAGTCTGGTAGCTGGCAGCGGCACCCAAGCCGACCACGCGGAGATCCTTAAACATGATACCAAGCTCTCGCGATTTAATACCTGCACGGTCGCGCCTAACGCTGGACTAAGCGGCGGACGAGAGACGATGTGATGAAGGGACGACGCACTTTTTGATGAGCACCCGAAGGGTCTTTTCCAGATCGAGTTGCCCCGTCGCGGGCACAGAGAGCGTCTCAGTGGACCCCACCTGTACAGTTTCAGGGGCCTCAGATAAGTGAGTGAGTGTGCGCCGAAGCTGATCGACGCCCTCTCGGTCGAAATATCCCATCGTGACGCGGGAGCCAGCGCGAGCACGTATAACAGAGGGTCTCTGACGGACCACGGGCTCGACATTGACTTGTGCATTCTCTGGTGCGAGTGGTAAGGACTCAACACTCGGGTCGCGCCCTGTGACTTGCTGCAAGTCGGACATGAGTGAGGGAAGATAGGAAAGGTTGGGGCGTTTAGGGGGGGGGCAGGGGGAGAAACGCTCACAGGTTATGAATTCTAGCCCATGGCCGGTTTAAGTAAACTCAACTGAGGATTTGACCTGCCCTGCCCTGCCCTGCCGTTGCGTTCCGAATGTCGCACCCAATGTCATCGCACCCAATCAAATGGTCGATTACTAACGTTAAGTCAGCGAACTTGGCATTGCCATAAATGGTCAAGATCACATGCGGCCGATGACGACGCTTCGGTTTCTCGCATAATAACGATGACTTGGCATGGTTCCGCCCTGCAGTACCCTCGTCGAGCGAACATCGTCGTCTCGGTAATTTGGGTAGCCGGCCGTATCGCTGGTAGTTGGACAATAACTTTACGCAGCGGGCTAGCCAAGAGGCCGTTGGGCGTTGGGTCTGATAACTTCGTCTCGGCCCGATCTCTCCATCCACCCACTCGTAAGCCCGAATAGCACCCCTAACTCTGGCAAATGCGTGCCGCGGGCTGCCTCGCTTAACACCGTGTAACACCCAATTCGCTGCATCGTTGTAAGTTTGTTTGCCGCCAAGCGTGTGTAATCCAGCCCGGAACACTGGCTATTCCGGCGCTACTCGACTATTCTCGTTAACCCTGTAAACAGGCCTCTACGTAATCCACCTTGCCTGGTGAGAATGGAATGCATCCCGGGGCGCAAAGAAGCTGCCGTGATCCGTTGGGCTCAAGGGTCAGTCATCCAAGACACATCGCAATACTGTACTGAATTAGGACAAAGTTTTTCCGACTCAAATTCCGAGATGCGATCATATCTCTGAAACCCTCAGGTTGGCTCCTCTGGACTACTGTATCATTGATTCGTGGTTCAAGTTTCGACCCTGCGTGCCATGCCATCCCAGACGCACCATCGGTTAGACCGCTGATCCCCTTGGTGAGCCTCCGCAGGTCATCTTTGACACGCAATCTCAGTGGTTTCCAGGAGCTATCGCGTAAGGCCGTATTTGGCTCGTAAGCATTAGCCTTATTCCATCTCCGGTGTATTCTGTCCGCACTGCTCCATATGTTTCAAAAAAAGTTGGCTCCAAGAGATCGTCTGCGTTGCCTTAGTTGCCTAACCTAAGACCGCTCCTTCGTTCGTTTACCTTTGCCTCGACTGGCGTAATCCTGGGGCTAGGGATCAGAAAATCAGCTCTAGGGAAGCCTGTCAGGCGCAAATAAATTGTTCGTTTCCGATGTTTTTTTCTGAGTCGGTGGCCGCTGGTAGAGATAGTGAGATGGAACGAGACCCTGAATTACATAATCGAATGCATGTGGAGATCTTTCTTTGGGCTCGCTCGGCAGGCCGGCGGCTAGGTCACCGGTCAAATTTCTCCCGGGGCGCCACGGAAACTATTTCAGTTGCCTGCCCCTGTAATCCCATGGTGGCCGGTGAACGCGCGGTGGTGCCCGTCACCTCGAACGTGTCACACGGAGCCCATGTGCCGATGCACCATCTAAGCCCAGTAAGCAGTTGAACGATTACGAATGCCTCCCCTCGTTGTGCCCGTAAGGGACCCAAGCCGGACCCACCCCGAGGGCCCAACACAAGCACCCTCCGTGCGGTGCGCAGTCCGCAACCGTCCAAATGACATATCGTAATAAAAATAAACGCAATGCAGATCACTCCAATACCGGATAAATCATCCGTCTCGAGTCTAAGACACCACAGGCACCCGGTAAGAGCAATGTACCGCGCGGTTATCCGCGCACGATCCCAACGGTCACGCCACCGCCATCCTGCTCGCGGCCCGCGAGCCCAAGGGCAAGCGTACAACGCTCCCATGCCCACCGCGTGAGTTTCAACGTCTCCTTGTCCCCCAAGTCCGGCGCGACGCGTAATTCGAGGGTCACCACCAGTGGCTGCGGCGCGCCCACGGACGGTGCGAGCTGCCAGATATGAGGTGGTGGGAGGTGCCGGACTTGGGGATGCCGTTCGATCTGGGTGGCCAAGCGTTCAGTAGTTAAAAAAAAAAATTAGTCATCAAGAGGTTATTTTAGCTTACCTCACGCATGGCACGCAAGAAAGACTCCATCCTGCCTGCCGAGAGCCCACGGGCAGGTGCTGTCTGCAGAAGGACGGCGCCAATACTCTTACATGAGGGATACGCGAGATGGAACATTGCGGTCGCCTCAGCGCCCGCGAGAAGGAGATCGAATGTGCGGTGTGAAGACCTGCATTTGTCAGAGAAAACGCTAGGGGTGAGAGTTCCGCTCACGTACGAGGGTATGACTGCCGAGATAAGAACAATGAACATGCATGCGCCAATGGGCACAAGGGAGAACGGGTTGCGCATGGTTTTGTCGAGCCAGGAGGATGGCTCAGCGGTGTGTTGAGAGTATTGAAAGCGGGATGGGTCGAAGAGGGCGGACAAAGGCGGTAGCTGGTTCCCGGTGACTATAAACGCGTTTAACTTCACCACTAAAATCAAACCGAATAATAGCACTCACCATTGACTAGCTTGTTGTGGTTATCGAATAACAATGAGTTCGAGAGCAATGAAAGTAGAGTAAGGATTGGCAAGATTATGGGGAAATCGATGCTGGATAGATAAATTCAGGAAACATCTCCGTCTTGTAGTGCGGGACTTACCCGAGTAGCTCGACATCCTCATCGCCCGGATGATGATGGTGACCCTCGCCCGCAGAGAGCAAAACATGCTCAACGGTCTCCTTGAACACATACACGGCCGAGAACATGAGATAAACGACCTGTGTAAACAACGCAACCGTTTCCAAACGGCGAGTCCTGTAAAAACACTGCCTCAGGACAAGATCTCTGCTTCATACAAGTGGTGCCTACCCATATGGACGCCGTACCCGGGCATTCGGGATGGGCCGATGGAAATATGCTGGCAGAATCTTGCCGACCGCGATGCCAATCGCGTCGAAAACGACCCAGTATCCCAACCCTGTACATGCGAGCGAGCCAATACCTTGGCCCGTGATCCACAGCCACGCACCAAGCGCGAGCTGCCCACAGGATGCGGCGATGGCACCTAGGGGAAGCGAATCGTCATGTAGATGAGAAAAGGGCGACGTGCCAGAAGCCGAAAGCGGTGAGACGGGCGACGACGACTTGGATGGCGCGCGAGGGAACGCAGCGGTCGAGGAACCCGCCGACTGTGGGAAGGACGAGATGGATGCCCAAGGGGATTCGGGTGTCGGTGTTGGTTGTGAAGTCAGATCTCCGAACCCGGTTGAGCCGGGTTCGAGGAACGAGAAGAAGTTGTGAGATAAGGAATGTTTGTGGTGGTGCCCTCTGCGCGACGCACTAGGTAGCGGCTGCTGCTCGTCCGCTGGAGCGTCCCCGTTGGCGCTGGACGGAGGACGCGCGCCGAAGGTGAAGCCTTCGCCGAACCTTTGTTGCGGCCGAGAGATCGTCGGGGACGCACTGGGTATTGGCACACCTGCTGCATAAGGGGCGTCTGCCGGCAAGTTGATTGCAATCTCCTGCGCACCGTCCTCAGCGATAGTGCTGTGCGGAAGCGAGCCTGGCCGTGGGAAAAATATAGAGAGGTTACGCGAATGGAGGCGCGAGTGTCGACGGGAGTGAGTAGACGTAGAGGGGGATAGTGATGGCTCGGAACCGTTCAGCGACGGTTGGGAATGATTGTTGGTACGCGTGTGGGCGTGGGTACGGTTACCTCGCGGGAACTCCGGTAGAGTCGCTGAGGACGGGAGCAGCGCCGTGTTGGGTGGAGATGAGGGAACGTCTTGGGAAGGGAATGACACTGAAAGAGGGGATGGAGAGGTGGGAGTAAATGGGCCAGAGGAGATGGAACGTGTACGTGAGTGTGCGCCCTCAGGGAGATGCAGATGTGCTGGCGTGGAGAAGGTCGGACGCAGAGTTGAAGCAGAATGTGCGTACCCGTTGGCTTTTGGAAAACTGAACCCAGTGCGAAATGGCCCTGGAGAAGACGGCTGGGATGGATATGAAGGCAGTGACGGCGAGGCCGCAGGTCCTGATACAGCACGATCCCTCTGGGGGAGATCGTTGCAACTACCTTTCCCTTCCGCTCTAGGTGAACGCGGTAAACTGTCGGGTTGAAGCAACCCGTTAGGCGCAATCACCAGGTTCTCATCCTCTTCATTGCTCGATTTTCGCCTGTGGATGCTTGTCATTTCGCATCCAGACGCTCGAGTGTGGTGACTGTGATCCGACAGCTAGGCTCCAGTTCTGCTTGGGTCTGATGAGGCGTGACAAAAAAAGGTTGCAACAATCACGGTTTGATGGTGAAGAGCGAAGAAAATTCGTAGATGCCTGAGCACACCCCCAAAACAGGGACGTGGGATACAATCAGAGTGAACCAGGCCCCTCTCGGTGGTCAGTTGCTTAATTTTCCCCATCGTGATCACGTGAATGAGAATTGACTTTTTGACTTGCTGCATGATACTGCTAGTACTGCTAGTACTACTCATAGGATGTAACGGAGTGCAGTAGAATCAACAGGCATCTATTTATCCCTCGCTTTATGTTTATTCTTTCCCTTTCCAAATGTCTTGCCCTCAAATCCAGGACGTGATTTTCCCTTGACGCCTTTGTGCTTTTCCTTCCTTTTTTCGTTTCTACTAGCAATATTGTCCGCCCGCTTTTGCTGCCTCGCCACCATATTTGCAGCGACCTGCTCCTTTCTCTCTGCCCTGTACAGACGTGAGCATCACTTTTCATACATGAACGAGCGGGAAATTATACCAAGTCTTTTTGCTTTTCGCTTTTTCCTTCTCATTCCGCCTGGCGGCCTTCTTCAGGCGGGTCTCATCGTCGCGTACCTTAACGCCCTCCATCCGGGCCTCGGCCTTTTCCCATTTTTCGCGTTCTTCGATCTGTTTGCGCTTTTCCTCAGGTAGCGCTGCAAGCTTCTCTTTCCGAGAAGCAAGCTGCTGTAGAGCCTGAACAGGGTTCGAAGAACTTTTGAGTCGACTGCCTTTATTGTTTGCCGACGATGATTCGGCGATCGAGGAGAACGCCACATTCGTAAGCTGGGAACGGGAATCGAACTTCAGATGTGATGAGGCGCTATCTGTGACGAGTAGCTGGGTCTGGGAATATGGAGAAGAGTCATCAGAGAGCAGGTCCCTTCGGCGGCGCATGCGACTCACTTTCGTAGGCGGCGCAGTCTCCCTCGGCTTTTCCTTCGACTTTCCTCTGCTTTCCTTCTCCCTCTTTATCTTCGCCTTTGTTTCCTTCCGCCGGCGCTCGCGCAGTGCAGCGCGCTGTAACCGACGTTCTTCTAATAGTTCGTCCTTGCTACTCCCTTCGCCACCGCCCGGTTTCTTGCTTCGCATTGCGTCAATTTTTGCGTGTAACTTCGCGCGGAGTGTCTCAATGCTCTCAGGCCGTGATAACGGCACAACCGGAGCCGCGTCTTCTTCCGAATTGCTCTCGAGGTCCTGCATGTGAACATCTGCTTCGGGGGATGGTGCGTCCCCATACGAGTCATCGGGCATGCGTGCTTTTTGCTTCCCCTTGCTAGTAGGGGTTAGTTCAACATTTTGGACATCTAGTATACTTTTATTGTTCGCTGGGTCGAGCTGCGCGCCCGTAGATGATCGGTATGTCTAGCATGCGAAATGTAGACGGACGTGCCTTTTCACGACGCGCTTTCTTTGAAGCTTCTTTTATCGCCTGTTTTGGTGCGTGCTGCATTTTCTTATTCTTGTGGTACTTGGAGGGCTGTGGCTGGTATGTTAAGTATGCCCTGTGAGTAAGACAATGGAACACACTTGATCATTATTATCATCGCGCACAAGGTAGTACTTGGGCGGAATGAGTGACAGAAGAGTTTCAAATGTTTTATTGTGCTTTTCAAGCGATGCCTGCAAAATTGAAGTCGCGGTTGGCATCGCGGATGTAGGTTCGTCCAGCTTTTGTCTACTCGGTCACGGTCGGATGTCAAGAGCCAAGGTTGCGTTCTGCGTGACATTCAGTGGTTGTCACGTGTGACATGACCATACTAGGTAAGAGTCCGAGTCACCACACATTGTCGGTTATGCATCTACTCCCATCCCACTGGCACCCACCCCGCATCACCGAGAAGATGATCATATATGGTTTTATACGGGTTCAGGTTAGTCTAAAAGTGATAGGGACTTACCACGCGAGTCAAAGCAGCCGAAAGTTTAAATTTCCGTATGACCATCGCTTTTTGTGATTACATAATGAGATTAAGGCCAAACTGCGCCGAGAAGGAGAACACAATAGCTTTGCCAGACAATTGAGCAAGAGACAAAACTCGATAAATCATACCATGTTTCGTTCAATTCACTTTCACCCCGTCCCACTACGACGACAATGTCCAGCTCAACGACCATCGAGGTCGTCGACGCTCTCCCCACGACCAATACGACTCCTGACGCTTCATCTGTACATCTTCCGGAAAAGTCCACTTCCCACCTCTTTCCCAATCAAACATCTACTTCTATTCCCCATGAATCGGACGCTTATACACCCCCAACACCCTCTGTAAAACTACTTTTTTCCCTCTTATCCCGGAGCGACCTCTACCTTGTCCTTCTCCCTGCTTTCATTCTCTCTATGGTTGCTGGCGCCGTCGCACCTTTCATGACACTTGTCCTCGGCAGTGTATTTGGAACCTTCGCAGACTTCGCCCGCATACCATCCCCCTCTTCCGATGACCGTGCGCACCTCAAGCACAGCATTGCAATCTCTGCTCTTGAGCTCCTTGCCCTTGCCGCAGGCGCGCTTGCGCTCAGTAGTCTTACGTCATTTCTCTGGATCTTGACCGGGGAGCGGAACTCCTTGGTGATTCGGCAGAAGGTTTACGCTTCCGTCTCGAGCCGTGATATGTCCTGGTTTGACACCAAGATGGGCTCGGAGGACGGCACGCCAACAGACGGTGACAGCACTACGGGCGCGGGAGGACTCATGGCCAAATTTGCGAGGCGAGTCGTTGTTACATAGACTATAGATCTAGATTCTAACTCGCGTTTTGCCTTAGTGAGACAGAGGAAATTCGCATGGCATCTTCGCTCGCGAGTGGTCTCCTTATCCAGCATATCACCACCTGCATTACCTGCCTCGTCCTTGGTTTCCTCCATTCATGGGCTCTTACTCTTGTCGTTCTCTCCGTCGTCCCAGTCATCGTGGTTCTACAAACCATCTCCCAACGCGTAGCTGGTCCCATCCTTGCGGTCGAGCGTGGTCAACTTGGACTGGCCGCAACTCTCGTCGAGCGTGCAATTTCTGCTATTGCAACTGTGAAGGCTTTCAATGCTGTGTCATTCGAGCAATCAGCATTTGTTTCCGTTGCGCGAAAGATACAGAACAGTGCATGGCGGGTTCATCGCGTTTGGGCAGTCACCTCCGGATGCAACCAGTTTATTGCGCTTGGGATGTTTGTCCAGGCCTTCTGGTTCGGCGCGAAGCTGGTGCGCGAAGGCAAGGTCCCAGTAGGCCATGTGATGGGGGTCTTCTGGGCCTGCCTGATCGCGACGACCAATTTTCAGATGTGCATCCCCCATCTGATCACCCTCGCAAAGGGCAAGTTTGCCATGAGCGCACTCATTGCGCTCGTGGAAGCACCAACACCCGCTCCCAACTATGGCCACCTCGGCAGGCGCCCCAGCGTTGCACATTCGCTGCTTAATAAGCGCAGAGCTGGGACACTCCGCAAGATCATGCCTGGGAAGTGCGCCGGTGAGGTCGATTTACATCAAGTCACGTTCGCGTATCCCTCGCGTCCATCCTTCCCCGTTCTTAGGGATGTCACAATCTACATCCCTCCGTTCGAGACAACTTTTATCGTTGGCGGCTCTGGCTCAGGCAAATCCACCATTGCGCAGCTCCTTCTCCGCATGTACGAGGTACAGGAAGGCACAATCTCGCTAGATGATCAAGATGTCCAGTACCTCGACACCAACTGGACGCGGCAGCACATTGGCGTTGTTTCTCAGGCCGCAATCCTGTTCGATATGAGTGTTCATGACAACGTCGCCATGGGACTCGCGGGCCCAGGCAGCAACCGGAGACCACAGGACGCGACGCGCCAGGAGGTCATCGAGGCGTGCCAGACAGCGCTTCTGCACCGCTTTATCGAGGATCTGCCGGATGGCTACGATACACGTCTTGGAAATGGTGGTGCAAATCTTTCGGGAGGTCAGCGGCAACGGCTGGCCCTTGCGCGCGCGATCCTTCGAGATCCCACAGTTCTCATTCTTGGTGAGTTGCAGTGTATCATATCCGGGAACATTACCTCATGATAGTGCAGACGAAGCGACATCTGCGCTAGATGTGACCTCCCGCATCCTGGTTTTTGAAGCCATCAAACGCTGGCGTCGGAACAAGACAACCATCGTGATTACTCATGATATCTCTCAAATCTTGCCCACAGACTTCGTATATGTCCTCAAGGACGGTACGGTTGCAGAAGGTGGCTACCGCGCGGATCTAGAAATTGGCGGCGCCGAGTTCCAGCGGATGGCGGAGATACAGGCGGAGGCTGGCGGCTTTGCGACTAAGGACGAAGACGGATGGTCGGAAGCAGTTCGCCACCGCGCCGAGGGTGCAGAGAAAATACTTGAGTCACAGCACGAGAACTCGCCAAGTGTGGAGGCCGTCAGACGCCAGAGCATGGCAATTCGGCCGATTACTCTTGGCAATTGGATGTTCGACGTCGTCGCAGGTCTTACTCGGAGCGGTGTCCCATCCCTACCCTCTTCCGTGGTTGCTGAGCGGGAGACCACTCACCTGAGCCGTTTTGTACCCATGGAAGCATTCACTGGCGAACTCCCTTCTGTGCCTCGTCAACGCCGTCCTTCGACTCTCGCGATTGATCTTCCCCTCCCCTCTCCTGCGCACACAACCGTCTCACGTCGCCTCTCACTTCAGTTTTCGCCCATTTCTCCTGTTTACAGTATCGGATTATCCAATTCTTCCACCCTTCTCGGCGATGAGGACAGTGAAGATGAGAAAGAGGCACTGACACGCATGGTCACTGCGCCACGCCGGAAATTTTACGACGGTGCCTCTGTCAAGCGTGAGCGGAAGCGCTGGGACACCACCAAACTCGAACCTCTCAAAGACCAGACGGTCAAGACCGTGGCAGTCGAACAACCCCCAGCAGATGATGCGCGACAGGAGTCCTTGTTTTCTGTCGTCCGCGAGGCCTACCCGACGATGCCGCATAAGCCACTCCTTGCCCTTGCCGTTGTCTTCGCAGTGATCAGCGGGGCAATCACTCCGCTCTTCTCGTTCATGCTCTCTCGATTACTATTTGAGGTGTCCAAGGGTGCCCAGGACGTGTCGGTCATCAACACCTTCGGTGGGATCGTGCTCGCGATTGCAATCGCAGACGGTCTATTCATCGGGCTCAAGTTCCTTGCGTTCGAAACGGCCGCGATGCTCTGGGTGACCCGCCTGCGCACGATCTGCTACCGTCTCGTGCTTGCGCAAGACAAAAGGTGGTTCGACCGCAGCGAGAACTCGGCGGTGAAGCTGTGCCAGATCCTCACGCGCGATGGCGACGACGCTCGCTCGCTGATTTCGGCCGTACTCGGCCAGGGCATAGTCGTCATCAGCATGCTCTCCGTCGGTCTGATTTGGGCTCTCGTGCGGGGATGGCAGCTCACGCTTGTTGGCTTTGCGATCGCGCCTGTGTTTATCCTGACCATGATCATGCAATCCCGGCTGGTTGCCAAGTCTGAGCTGCGCAATAAGCGCGCGCGCGAGGACGTTGCCAAAGGGTATTATGAAGTAAGTTGGACCACTTTTCTTCGTTCGCGGTTCGGTGGCTTACCAGGACATTCTGTAGACCATCGTCAATATTCGTGGCATCCGGGCTATGGGTTTCGAGGGCGTCTTCCAAGAGCGCTTCAATGAATCTGCGGAGAAAGCCTTGCGCACTGGTGTGCGGGGCGCCTTCGTGGAGGGCTGCACCTACGGGGTCGCCAGCTCCCTCATTTACCTCTCCGAGGCCCTACTATTCTACGCCGGTGCAGTACTGGTGTCGCGAGGCACCTACACGTACTTGCAGATGGTACAAGTCCTCAACCTTGTCGTTTTCACGGTCAGCATCGGATCACAACTGATGGCCTTCAGTATGTCCTGCTTTCACTTCATCATCGCGAATGGTACTGACAGACTTCATCTGTAGCGCACCGCATCACCAAGTCAGTGCAGGCAACACGCGACTTCAATCGGCTAGTTAAGCTGTCCACCGACACGGACGAATCTCATGGATCCGCGTGCCCCCCGATCGCCGGCATAATCTCATTCAACAACGTATCCTTCTCCTACCCTGAACGACCCGACGTTCCAGTCCTTCGGAACCTGTCAGTCGACATTCGTGATGGCGAGTCCGTTGCCATCGTTGGATCGTCAGGCTCCGGAAAGTCTACCCTGGTGCATTTACTACAACGTCTATACGAGCCGACATCTGGCACGGTTACCGTAGGGCCATGGTCGATAGACAGGATGGACGTCCGGCATCTACGTAACCACATCTCGGTGGTCAGCCAAAATCCTCACCTCTTCGACGCGACCGTGAGCGAGAACATCGCGTACGGGACAGAGGGGCTCCCTCATGGGGATATCGAGCGCGCGGCGCTTCTCGCGAACGTGCACGAGTTTGTCGAGAACCTGCCACAGGGATACAAGACTATGGTTGGCGAGAACGCGTCGCTTATTTCGGGCGGACAGGCGCAGCGGCTGCAAATTGCACGCGCGCTTGTACGGCCGGCCAACGTGCTCATCCTGGACGAGTGCACGAGCGCGCTCGATGGCGCGAATCAGGCCGCCGTCCTCACGACCGTACTCGGTGCCAAGGCAGGCCGGACGACGATCATGATCACACACAAGTTGCCCGTCATGCGTATGTGCGACCGCATCCTCGTCGTGCATGAAGGCAAGGTTGCGGAGCAAGGCAGCTACGAAGAACTCATCGCGCGTAAAGGCGTATTTGCGCAACTCGCGAGTGGCGGGGAGTGGTCGGGAGAGTGATCCCGCCACCTAGTTGATCTTTACTTTTCCTCTTTTCTCACCTTGACCCCGACTGGATCGGGATTTCTTGCGTTTGCTACATCCCACTAGCTAGCTTCAACGCGGAGCTACCAACCGTACTTTACGCTTCGAAATTCACTCCCTTAAAGTCATTTTGTGGTTCTTTTTGTATTGGTATGCGAGCCAGCATTTGCATTGTTTTATTAGCCACCACTTTATTGCGACACTTTCGAGTACACATGACGAATGGAACGATTTTGCATGACACAGTTTACTTGTACTTGCTTAAAATGAACGCAGTAAAATGGGACGCTTCCTAGACAGGCCCGGGCCGGTTTTACCTCGAGCCAAGCGAGGATGACATCGTATCGACCGCTTCAAAAGGCGATCCTATCTAACGAACAGCTTGCCGCTTTCCAGACCTCCAAAACGTATGCGATAATAACGTCTTACATCGAGGCGCTCAATAGTGCGGTCGTTGGGGTCAAGCTGACAGACGACGTTGCGCAGTCGCAGGTATGCAGGCTCGCTTTGGCCATCTCGTCTCGTGGTTTAACTCACCGGTTGGAGCCTCTGCGGTTGTTGTTAGGGAATCACAGCGTTGATCGCAGTACTGGATCGGGTAGAGGCGCTGGCGAAGGAGACGCCACCCGTGGACAACGCGGCGTCGAGGTTCGGGAACCCCGCATTCAAGACGTTTTATGACAAAGTGGAAGAGGCACGTATCCCCTTCTAACCCCTGCCCAGGGTATCCAGCATGGCTGATGCCCGACTGACTTGCCAGGCTGCCCCGCAGTTGCACGAGTCGCTGCTGCTCGTCCAACCCGCAGACGCTATCACCGAGGTGTCCGGCTACTTTTGCCAGTCGTGGGGGAACCGGACGCGCATCGACTACGGGAGTGGGATGGAGCTCAACTTTCTTTGTTGGCTGTGCGTCGTTTTTTTTTCGCACTGCGCACGTGCTTGTCTGGTGGGTGCGGTTCAGCTGATGCGCGTACGCGTAGGATTTGTCTCGAGCAGCTGGGGGTCGTTCGCGAGAGCGACCACGCAGCGTTGGTGATCAAGGTGTTTTGGAGGTTAGCGTTCTCCGTCAAAAGCTTTCCCTGCGACCCACCCCTCGTGTTCGGACGCTGATTTTTTTTCCCCAGATACATTCAGGTGATGCGCACTCTACAGTCTACGTACTGGCTAGAGCCTGCTGGGTCGCACGGAGTATGGGGTTTGGATGACTATCATTTCCTGCCGTTTTTATTTGGCTCGGCGCAACTCAGAGGTTTGTGTTCATAGTATTTCGAGGCTGCATCTCGCTAATATGTTTTTTTTTTCAGGACATAAATACTTACGGCCGAAATCGATCCATGATAACGAGGTCACGGAAGAATTTTCGAAGGATTATATGTACTTTGCATGTATTCGGTTCATCAACTCGGTATGCCGGGCGTTCTGCAGGTAATCACGTCGACTGTAGCTCACATTTCAATCTAGGTTAAGACGGCGTCGTTGCGGTGGCACTCTCCGATGTTGGACGACATTTCGGCCGTACGCCGTTTCTAACCTGAGTGAAAAGGTGCAATCGGCTCAAGAGCTTTTACCTTTTTCCAGGTTAAGACATGGGACAAGGTCAACCAAGGAATGATCAAGATGTATCATGCAGAGGTGTTGGGGAAACTGCCAGTTGTTCAACACATGCTATTTGGATCGATTCTGGCTTACGAGGGACCGATGATGCCACTACCTGCCGATCAAGATGAGGAGCATCACGGTCACGTGCACTCGTATACTGATGATGCGTCAGAAGGGCACGACGGTTGGCATGACCCTTGTGGGATCCCCGTTCCGTCAGTTTTCGCAGCTGCGGCGGAGGCGCAGAAGAGGCAAGGAGGAGCGAGGCTTGGCGGGGGAGGAATTCGACCAGTTCCGTTCGACTGAGCTAAGTTAGTCTAGTCTATAAATAAAGTGTAATCAATCGAAGGTGTCAGAGGGACAACCGGAAGTTGCCGGCCGTGGGGGCTGAGCCACGAGCAACGAGCCATTCCTCACCTCACCTCATCCAATCATTCCTCCGTTCTCTTTCTTTCGCCTTCCACGACAACAACGACAACCGCGGGAACGAGGCCAACAACGTTGTTCCGCACACCTTTAGAATTCATCATTAGTAAAGTCATCCACACACTCCCTAATCTCACTGGCTGCCATGAAAAGGCGGTCAACCATCCATCACCAACGGCTCGAGGCCCTAAACGACTTGGTCGCCCTCTCTCCCCTTTCTGACGATGCCATCGTATCATGTATTCGGGAAAGATTCCTCTCAGATACTATTTATACTGGCATAAGCAACTCCGCACTCGTCTCTGTCAACCCCCACAAATACGTGTCTACCAACGCCGACTCGGTTCTTCACAAGTATGCCGCAGAACATCGCAGCATATCGCAAGACAAGGAGCCCCTTCCTCCCCACATATTTCAGCTCGCCAACAATGCGTATTACCACATGCGGCGGACCACCCAAGATCAGAGCATTATTCTGAAGTGAGCACATCTCTCCCCACGTATGCCGCTCCTCCCTCAGCCCCATCTCACTTAACTCGACCCTGGACAGTGGCGAGACGGGTAGCGGAAAGTCAGAGAGCCGTAGGCTTGCCATCAAGATTCTTCTCGAGCTGAGTGTCAGCAATCCCGGCAAGAAGGGGTCCAAGCTCGCCCACCAAATTCCTGCCGCCGAATTTGTTCTCGAATCGTTTGGCAATGCTCGCACGCTCTTCAACCCAAATGCGTCCCGCTTTGGCAAATATACAGAACTCCAGTTTACTGAGCGCGGACGCCTCTGTGGGATAAAAACTCTCGACTATTACCTGGAACGTAATCGCGTTGCGGGCGCTCCGTCTGGCGAACGGAACTTCCACATTTTCTACTACCTTATTGCGGGCGCCTCGGCAGAGGAGCGACAGCACATGCAACTTCTCGACAAGACCACGTTCCGCTATCTTGGCCAGCGCGGGGTCCCCGGTAGTCGCCAGAACATGCGCGATGACGACGCACAACGATTCCAGCAACTGAAGGTCGCCCTCAAGAATGTTGGTTTTTCTAAACGTCACGTTGCACAGACGTGTCAATTAATCGCAGCCATTCTTCATCTTGGCAACCTCGAATTCACGATTGATCGGGCTCGTGATGTCGATGCTGCCGTCGTTCGTAACCAGGATGTTTTAGCCTTGGTCGCCGAATTCCTCGGTGTCACTCCTTCGGCTCTCGAGACGGCGCTCTCGTACAAAACGAAGCTCGTCAAGAAGGAGCTTTGTACAGTCTTTCTCGATACGGATGGTGCAGCGGATAACCGCGATGATCTTGCCAAGACACTCTACTCCCTCCTGTTCTCATGGCTTAATGAACACATCAATGAACGCTTCTGTCGTGATGACTTTGTCACTTTCATCGGCCTTTTCGACCTTCCCGGCCCACAGAACCTCACTTCTCGGCCTAACTCTCTCGACCAGTTTTGCATCAACTTTGCCAATGAGCGCCTTCATAACTTCGTTCAAAAGAAGCTATTTGAAAGCCATGTCGCTGAGTACAACAGTGAGGGTATCGCTCGCTTTGTGCCCCACGTCCCCTATTTCGACAATTCCGAATGCCTGCGGCTGCTGCAGAACCAACCTGGTGGCCTCATCCACATCATGGATGATCAAGCACGCCGTGCACCGAAAAAGACGGATCACACGATGGTAGAAGCGTTTGGAAAACGCTGGGGTAGCCACTCGTCCTTCAAGGTTGGCTCGGTAGACCGCTCAGGCTTCCCCACGTTCACCATCAACCACTTCAACGGACCTGTTACGTATTCATCGGAGGGTTTCCTTGAACGAAACCTTGACGCGCTCAACCCGGACTTTGTTTCTTTACTTCGTGGCAATACACATGGCCCCGAGGCGGCGATAGGCGGAGAAGGTTCCGGTTCCATCAACCCGTTTGTGCGTGGCCTATTTTCGGGCAAGGCAATTGCAATGCAGATGCACCCGCGGAACGAGGACACGATTGTCGCGGCGCAGCAGCCTGTCAAACCCATGCGGGCTCCTTCTACTCGGCGGAAGAACACAGTCCGGCGCGCTCCAACTCTGGGAGACGTTGAGGAAAAGGAGCGTGACGATGATGACGCGGCGCCGACGACGTTGAACAGCTCAAGCCCTTGCGTCACGGGCGAGTTCCGGAGTGCCCTTGACACGCTTTTTGACACGCTCGAAGAGACGCAGACATGGTATGTCTTCTGCGTGAACCCGAACGACTCGCAACTCCCGAATCAGCTCGAGGGTCGCTCAGTCAAGGGACAGATTCGGAGCTTGGGATTGACAGAGATCGCACGGCGATGTGTGAACGTATTCGAGGTTGGCATGACCCCGCGCGAGTTCTGTGATCGGTATCGGGACAAGCTTGCCGCCGTGGGGGCCTCGGAGGGCGAATCCAGGGAACAGATCGACCGCGCCAGGACGGCATTAGACCTCAAAGACAATGATCTGGTCCTTGGTCAGTACAAGGTAGGTTTATATAGAACCTCCGTACGCGACGATGGCTCAGTGTTTTCTGCTTTTTCCGCTATCTAGGTCTTCTTGTCTCATGCAGCATTCCATTCCCTTGAGGATTCCTTGCGCGCTCAAGACACGGAAGAGATCAAGCGTAATCGCATGCGAGAAGCCGAGATCGAGGCAGGCCTTGATCCGCGAGGACTAGCTGACCCGTATGCACCCTACCGAGGCCTAGAAAACGAGCAAGAAGGCCGGTCTCTTTATCCAGGTGGCCACGGCGACAATTATGATCAGTCTAGCCAGGCACTTCCGCTCGTTGCCAACGCTTCACCTTTCCAGCGCGCCGAAATGTACAACGACTATGACGAGCGGCAGTCGCTCCGCAGCGATGAGTTCGACGGGCGTAGCAGGTTGACGAGCGCTCGTGATGACACGATGTCACTTGGGACCGAGTCGTACGCGCCATCGCGTAACATGTTCCAGAATGTGGACAAGAAAGCGTTGCTCGAGAAGGAAGCGCTGCCAGGAGACATTCATGATGGAGAGACGGCGGAGGTGGTCAAGGAGACGTCTGCGCGTCGGCGATGGGTTGCGCTGTGCTGGCTACTCACTTGGTGGGCGCCGTCGCCGTTCCTACGGTGGTTCGGGCGCATGAAGCGCGAGGACGTGCGGCAGGCATGGCGCGAAAAGCTCGCGCTGAATATTATCATCTGGTTCACCTGTGCCTGCGCGGTGTTCGTCATCGCCGTGTTGGGCAACCTCATCTGCCCCACGGAGCATGTGTTCTCAACAAGCGAGCTGGCAGCACATAGTGTGGAGAATAGCCCGAACAACGTCTTTGTAGCTATTCGCGGGGAGGTGTTCGATCTGACGCAGGTCGCGCAGACGCACCTGCGGATTGTTCCCGTGGTCTCACAAAAGTCGATTCTAAAGTACGGCGGCACCATTGCGGATGATCTTTTCCCGGTCCAGGTAATTTGCCAATTGATATTCTATTTTGTCCGCTCGGCTGATGATCGCCTAGGTTAGCGCACTTTGCAATGGTGTCTCCGGAAGTGTCAGCCCATATGTCATCCTCAACTTCAATAATAACACCGATCCTAACGCGCAGTACCATGATTTCCGAGTCTTCACGAACGACTCGCGGCCGGACTGGTACTTTGAGAGCATGACAGTCATGCGTTGGAACAACCGCAGAGGCTTTATCGGCTACACACCAAAGGAAATTCGCAATATGGCCAAGTCCGGACGATCCGTTGGCATCTACAGGGGACTTGTGTATGATGTTACGAACTACCTCAAGTTCCCACCCGCCACAAGGGCTCCGTTCGGTCAACAGGCTCCGGGGGCCAATGTGAACTTTATGGATGGCAGTGTTCTTGACATCTTCAAGTTTAACTCAGGCGGTGATATCTCGAAGGCTCTGGATAATCTCAACATTGACTCGAACGTACTCTCCGCACAGAAAGTATGTTTGCGGAATCTCTTCACAATTGGCAAGGTGGACAACCGCAATTCGCCCCAATGCTTGTTTTCGACATACATCCTACTTGCCCTCTCAGTCCTCATGGTTAGCGTCATTGGGTTCAAATTCCTGGCCTCCATCAACTTCAGCTCGCCGCGTGCGCCCGAGGACCACGACAAGTTCGTCATCTGTCAGGTCCCTTGTTACACGGAAGGCGATGCTTCCCTCAGGCGGACCATCGACTCGCTTGCGCAAATGAAGTATGACGACAAGCGTAAACTGCTTGTTGTCATCTGTGATGGCATGATCGTCGGATCTGGCAACGACAAGCCCACGCCACGGATCGTGTTGGACATTTTAGGCGCGGACCCTAATCAAGATCCAGAGCCCCTCAGCTTCCAGTCTCTGGGAGAAGGCGCAAAGCAGCACAACATGGGCAAGGTGTACTCCGGGTTGTACGAGACTAACGGCCACGTCGTACCGTATATGGTCCTTGTGAAGGTTGGCAAGCCGACTGAGCGCTCGCGACCCGGGAATCGCGGCAAGAGAGACTCGCAAATCATGCTTATGAACTTCCTGAACAAGGTGAGGACATCCGTCGCGCCTACTTACGTTGAGATTCATGGTCTTGGCAGGTTCACTTCAATGCCTCAATGAGTCCAATGGAGCTCGAGATGTACCACCAAATCAAGAACGTCATCGGTGTCAACCCGACTTTCTACGAATATCTGTTCACCGTGGACGCCGATACCGTGGTAGACCCCATGTCTGTCAACAGGTTGATCTCTGCGTAAGTGTCTTTGGGTTTCCTAGGTATCCCTTCCCTCTAACAATGCTGTAGAATGATCCACGACAAGAAGCTGATCGCTGTTTGCGGTGAAACGGGTCTGGCTAATGCCAAGCAGTCGATTATCACTATGATGCAGGTCTACGAATACTTCATCTCGCATCACCTGGCCAAGGCATTTGAGAGTCTATTCGGTTCCGTCACCTGTCTTCCCGGGTGTTTCTCGCTCTATCGTTTGCGCACGCCCGACACTCACAAACCTCTACTCGTCGCCAACCAACTAGTGACGGATTATGCAGAAAACCGGGTTGATACACTCCACATGAAGAACCTCCTACATCTCGGTGAAGATCGCTACCTGACCACACTCCTTCTCAAGCACTTCTCGAATTTCAAAACCCAGTTCGTCCGTGACGCGCATGCCTATACAGTAGCGCCGGACGATTGGAAGGTGCTCCTGTCACAACGTCGTCGCTGGATCAACTCTACGGTACATAATCTCGGCGAGTTGATGTTCCTTGATAGGCTCTGTGGTTTCTGCTGTTTCTCGATGCGTTTCATCGTCATGATCGATCTGCTGTCCACCATCATTCAACCCGTCTCGGTTGCATACGTCAGTTATATCTGTTCCTTTTACTATTCTGGCATCCTAAATCTTTTCTAGATCGTCTACCTAGTTGTTCTGACGGCGGGAGAACACAAGGCCATACCGACCCTTTCCTTGGTCCTGATTGCAGCGGTGTATGGCCTTCAAGCTTTCGTCTTCATCTTGCGTCGTAAATGGGACATGGTTGGCTGGATGGTGTTTTACATCCTTGCTATTCCTGCGTTCTCATTCCTCCTCCCGCTTTACTCCTTCTGGAAAATGGACGATTTCTCGTGGGGTCAGACACGTATTGTCATGGGTGAGGCCGGTAAAAAGATGATTATCCACGTATGTATTTCCCCTCTTTCTGGGGCGAAGTCGGAGCTCACGTTCTGTCCTCAGGATGAAGGCAAATTCGATCCCCGCTCGATCCCGTTGAAGTCGTGGAATGACTATGTGAGTCAAGCGTTGATGTCGTTCTCACTGTCCCTTACACGACTCCTCAGGAAAATGAGCTTTGGGATAAGGAGTCGAATCACAGCATAGGATCCTGGGTACCCCCCACGAAGCTGAAGAATGACGGCTATGCCGAATCGCGAACTTCAAACTATGGTCGTGAGACATATTACGAGCCCCGTAGCTTCTCTCCGTCCCCATCTCAAATGGGCCACGGTGCCCATGCCTCCCCACCTGGATATCAATCTGGACGGAACACTCCAAGTGGCGGTTACGGCTACCTGCAGACACCGGCCATGGACGGAAGCCAGATGTATCAATCATTCTCACGGCCACCAACAAATTACCTCGATGTTGCGATACCCACTTCACGGTCTGACGGGGCAGGCGAACTTGGTGGTGCTCTTGGGCCATCAGACACGGAAATCGACCGTGCTGTACAGGCGCTTTTGCGCGATGCGGACCTCAACTCCGTCACGAAGCGCGAGATTCGACGAAAACTGGAGGACCAGTTTGGTGTAGACCTAGCTTCGCGGAAGTCCACTATTAATGCAGCGATCGACAGGGGACTTCTAAGACATGCGTAGAACTTTTTTTATTTTGGACTTGATATGCCTCGGACTTTGATCTGCCCATCTCCACGTTCTTTTCGGGCCACCTTTGATGTAGCCATCTTCCACACTCAGTTTCTTTTCCTGTCCACTCCTCTTACCGCTCTCTCATGGCTAATTCCGGACGATAGTTTGCATCACATCCTGTGCTCTGATAATCGCATCGCATATATTTGATTATAAAATGACCACTGAATTCGAACTCACGCAGAACCACAGACCATCGGCGTCGACGTACGAGTAATAGGACAGTTATGAAGGCACCATATCATGATATCACTACATCAGTGGGCTGTCCGGCTGTCCGGCGCCCATAGGGGTTGTGGTTGTCGTTAAGTTGTTCGTGCTGTGATTGTTGAGTATTACATAACTCAAAAATAAACATCGAACATTCCTATAGCACGAATGCCTCCCGAGCCCTTGTTGCCTGTTGGTCCTGTCTGCCAATGTTGTCACTGCGTCGGTGTTGGGGCGGCGGGGACGTGGAAGGTTTTCTTCCGGAAGCAGATCCAACGAAACGGTCATTTAAATCGTTCATCTACAGGGTCCAAATATGATCTAGGCTAGACCAAACTTGACCCTTCGCGCGCCGAATCGGATCTTCCGTTGTCAGTCACACCGACAGCGAGCGTGATGAGGTCATTGTAAGATCTGGCCCGACAAGGAGAAAAATGGCAGGTCTCTTCTTACACCAAGGTAATGGGAAGAACGACGATATTGAGTTGTAAAATCACGACAAGGTAAGTAGTTCACATGTACATGTACAAGTTTCGACCATAGCTTCGAGAAGTTTAGTTTGTGGACTTTTATTTTTTTTTCTCACATTTTTGTAACGCTGAAAGCCTGAAACCGAAAATACCAAGTCCATAGAAGAGAAATTGTGGAATCTGCTGAAGAACATGAGATTTGACGTGAAAGCAGCTTGTCGGGCGTACCAGTTATTTAAGAAGAAACATTAGTCAAACCAAACGTAACCTCGCTCCCAGCATTCTGAATCGTGAAGTAATAACCACCGCTGTCAGACACCTGGCGAAGAGGGCGATGTTCATCATTGACCGTCATAAAGAACTTGAGCCTGCCAGGTGCCTCCACTCTGATCTCGACGAAAGACTCCCAAGACCCCTGGTCGTCGTAGCTCTTCTCACACTTGATGTTTTCGAACTGGTTTCGGTTGACACGCCTACCGACGGTATCGCTGTAGAACCCCCAACGATTGTTGGCATCAAGAGTCGCTCGGAAGAGCTGGTTGTTGTTGTCGGGGTCGTAAGTGCGGAGATAAATGTCAGTGCCTTCGACAGTCCAAACGTTGTCGGTGCCACTCGTATTGATGACATAGACGGACCCAACTACGAGGTCATCAGTGCCGGGAAGAGTACCCATTTTCTGCAGTCAAAGTTAGCTAATTGTTACGGTTTAACGGACTGTAGCACAGATAGGTGCGCACATGAGTAGTATCACAAGGGATTTAGGATGCAGATGTCGCACGAAGTCACAAGCTAGGTCTTTACAGCAGACCCTAGAGAGGCTTTAGAGCTGAGGGGGGGGTGACACAAAGAGAAGAGACACAAGACTGCAAGTCGACTACGAGTACAGGCGGTCTTTTATAGCTACGAGATAGAACAGACCGGAATACAATGGAAGCTTTTGGGGTCAGCTGCAGGGCCAGCTGACCGTCATCTGGTCGAGAAATTTTGAGGCGCGGCGCAGATCATACAGTACGTGATGGCTGAGCTATGGTATACTTCTAGCAAACTCGACTACATCACATAATCAGAGCGTGACAAAGTGAGAAGAGTTGTAGACATCTAATAAACTGGAAATGCCAACTTGAATGGCAGAGACCTTGCTGCAAAATGCGGTGGCAGCGGCCGAGTGCAAAGCTGAGCACAAAAAGACCAAGCACGAAGCGAGGTGAGGGGGAGAGCGCCGATGCCGAGGCGGAGTGCCACCCGAGCGAGGTGGTGCTGTGCGGCAACAACAGAGCGGAGAGCGAAGCCAGGTGGCTGAATGGGGAGTAAGCGACGAGCAGGGCCGGGAGGTGCACCAATGCCAGCTCGACAGAGAAGCAGATGCAGGGGCTCAAGCACTGTGTGCACCCCATATCTTTCTTTTGGAAGAGGCGTGCCGATACGACGTGGAAAAATGGGCCAGAAGGCTGACAGGGAAAACGACCGAGGAGGAAGAAAGGAAGCATACTGTAAGGGCCTCAGGCTATTCAGTTCGGATTCTTTGAGAATCTGACGTGAGTTTCTTTCCAGCAGGTAGATTATTTCCCACGAGAGCAGTCAAATCAGTCGTGCGAGCTATTTTTGTGGCCTATATAATGTCACACACTCTCTCATCAGATTCTCAAAGAATCCGAAAAGAATTCAAACTGAACAGGCCCTACAACAGTTTTCAAAAATTATGGACCCCTTTTTTGGTTAATTTGTCTACAGTATCGGACCGGTCCTTTGGACAGGACCACTCCTCTGGACAAACAGGCACCACAAGCTCATTTCTGCATGGATTTACTTCATAATTTTTTCTAGGACTGCGACATATGTATTCTACCTAAATCTAGAGTACTGTAATATTTGAGTGCGTCTGTCTGTGTCAGGAATTTAAATAGGTATTGTAAATGGCTATATTTGAGCAATTCAACTTTTCAAACTTGATGTACTTAATGGTTTGGATTCATGACAACAAATAGGTACTGTAGACTGATTTTACATATAATAATGAGCATTTTACTCACTGACATTGAGACAATCCGATGAGAAATGAGTGAACGCATGCCTGTCCAAATTGTGGCATCTCAAAATGGCAACTTCCTAATTCAGCCTTGTCGGGTGAAGTGCCTTTCAATTGCGCTGCTCGAGATACAACCCTTTGACTTCATATGACAATGTGATTCCAACACTCTTAAAGCTTGGAAAGCCAGGCATTCTGATAGCCACCACCTCCAGCTTGCCTTGCCAGTGGAGGCTTACACTCAGGATGCCATGATATTAGACTTCTTCCTCAAAGACGGAGCTGTCATCCTACTTCCTACATATTTTTGGGGCTTAAACTCGTAAATTTATTCCTATAGTAGTTAATAATACATTATACATAAAAGAGTTGAGGCAGTGAACTATTGAAACAACCGAAATCTGCTAGAAACGCCAGATATCAGACAAGTGTGACAGATGTCACATGTTGTCCAAAGGAGTGGGGTAATGTGACATTTGTGTGCAATCATTGGAATGACTCTAGCTCCATCGTCAGAGCTTGTAAAATCATAAAAAAATGCTCCATGGGTTCCTTAGAACATGCCTCATGGCATGAATAAAAAATGTTTGAGAAGTTAGGTTAATTTTATTGAGAAATCTTGCAAGTACAGTTTGCTGTCCAAAGGAACGGTCCGATACTGTATAGGGTTTAGTTTGAATGTGGTTCGGCAGCTCATGCCTATTATCTCACACTAAAATTATTATAGTAATTAAAAAAAGAAAGTTAAAAAATACAATTATGTAATCTTTATCAGTATTTCGATGCTAACCTAACTTCAGAGCCTTCAGGCCCGGTTGGACAGGCCGGTGGGAAAAGCAGTCCGGGTTAGGCCGGTCATGGATCTTAGGTAAGCAAAGGGTAGCCTATGGCGCGCCTGCATAACCCTCCTCATTACCCACCGTTTGAATTACTGTAATGTGCATTTTCTAGAGATGTGTGACGTACCTGTACCTCCACCGCAGTGAGCATACATGGCCGACCTGGGTCAATTGCCTTGACCGAAACCGCCCCAATTTTACGATGTGTGCTTCGCAACCACTGGAGTGAATGTTCGCTGACTCCTGTCTATTCACGGATTTCCAAGTCACAGATACCCTGGAAGGACATAGAAAGCGCCATCTCTCTGATGTCGTTGGATATGTGATGGGGGACCATCGGTGGGGGGCACTCAGAGGGGAAGGGATACTCAGTGGAGGGGGAAAAGATGCGGGTTGGCGGGTGGCAAACGGGATAACTACATGATAACTTAGAATTTGCGTAGGCAGGCGGTGGTAACCAAGGGATAGCTATTTAATAACCCCGAATTTTGCAAGACAACTAATAACCAAATAATTTTATTAAGACTTAACTATGAACGGTTTTGAAGCAAGAGCTAACAAGCCCTCTGTACTGTACAGTAGGGTGACAAAAGTTTTGCAACATCACATGATTGGATATGACTGAGGATCA
>QLOZ01002249.1:0-16589 GCA_003314065.1 Lactarius sp. MG50 | reverse complement strand
CATGCGCCGGGGTTACCGTGGTCGACGATCGCCATGCCGCCCGTGCGGGCACCTTCGCCATACGGACCGTGACGACGCGAATGGGAACGTGCGATCCGAGCAAAGATCGGCTCGTAATCCATCCTAAATTCACCATACCCCGGACCTATGCCGCAAAACCGTCAGGCTATCCTCCTTATCAGACGGCCGTCAAGAGGAGGAGGGGGGTGGGTGGCAACCATACCGTTCGTAATCTTCGCCATCGATGGACGCGCGTGCATCCTCCTCAGGGTGGTGCCCGCCGGGGCCACGATCCTGTATCGTGCGGCCAAGCCACTTGCGTATGAGCCACGCTAGCCCTGGCTTGAGCGGCCGTCTGCGTGGGCGGTGGAAGATCAGCGCGGTGTCGATACATTGTGTGTGTGCGAGTTGTAGCGCGCGTAGGTCTGATTCGAGCGAATGACCTGGCAGGATCGTCGATGATGTTATAACCTTGCCGAGGCGCGCTTGTACGTTGGCAAGTGATAAGCTCCAGCATGGCAGCTGCTACTGTATGCCGGAGAAGCTACGTTTTGCGGTTAAGCAGAACAGAAACGTATAATTTGTGAACGAACCGGGTGAGATAGTCGGTTATCGGACTTGGTGGCTTCACAAGCTCGTCATACAGCATATGACCCTGTTTGTTGTAAAGTCGATCACGCAGACTCGAGTCAACGCTTTGCCATCCTGTGTCAAGCACAAAAGAAAGTTCTTGTTATCAGTATATATCAGGGATTACGTACGCGATGCGACGTACTCACCATTTCGCAGTCAATCGCGTAGACTGTTTGAGACCCCGACACTACACTGGTTGCCGCCTGAGGTGTCTCTATGCACCCATCCGACTTCTTGCAAACGTCTGCAAGATACGAATGAACAGGGTAGTCATTCTCAATCATCTGCTCTACTGACGGAAGGTATTGTCACTATTGTGTCGGATCTTTGTTCCCCGCACGCTCCGCTGCCAAGTGAGAGGGTCACCAATAGGCAAGAAACTGAATAACGGGTACGGACCAGCTATGCGCTCTTGCAAGCGCCTCTTCTCCTCCTCGCTGCCCACAGGTGCTTGGAAGAACGTGTTGAGCACGGAGTGCATACGATTCGCATCACCGGGGGCACGGGTAGGACGTACATGGGAAAAGGTCCTCGAGATGAAGGAGACACCATCGTAGAGTGTTGCTGCCCCTTCTGAGCACGGGTCGACAGAAGAAGGGAGGTCAGAAGGTGCGGACAGGCTAGGCGGCGGAGGATCCGGTGGAAGTGGGATGGCGATGGGAAGGTTTGGATTCTCGGTGGCGGAGGTGGGGATATACTAGTAGAGGTGAGCCCTGGGACACGGAGGACAACAAGCTTATGGATGCTTTGAAGATTCTGGGAGCGAAGGGTAGTGCTTGTGAGTTAGGAAGGCTTGACGCTGACCTGTACTCTAATCCAGCTCGGTGGTGGGAGCAGCAGCTATGACATGAAGAACAAGATCACGGATATCCTGGTAATAATGCCGTAAGTAGGTAAACGAAAGGAGGATGAGGATGAAAGCGTACGTTGATGGCAACAGGGTCTCTGAGCTTGATAATGTCAGAATTGGCGTACAGGAATCGTGGAGGGTTTGCCTGGGCGATGTGAGCACGTCTTGTCTAGATAGTAGCAAGTACGGGCCCGTCCGGTTTTGGAACTGGCGCGAATTGGACGTCGATTTAGCAGGCCCGGTTTCGGTTTCGAAACGGCCAAGAGCTGACGCTTCGCGGTTATGGCCGTGACTGAGACTTCACTTGATCAAGTAGATTTCAAACTCGACGGGCATACATACTCGGTCCCAAAGAGTCACAGCTCTGACTACCCAGAGTGCAATTACTCCCCTGGTGCCAAATGGACCAAGGGTCTCCGAGTCACCAGAGACCGTACAGGCAACTTCGCTCGCGGTCACTACTCAGATGCCAACCTCTCTTCTGTCCTAGTTATCTGTTAATTGGACGATCCGAAGCTCATCGAACCCCAGAGGTGGAGCGCCCCCGGGATCAGCAAACCAGTCTTTGAGGAAGCTCTCAAGCAGAACTTCCAACCCGCCGAGAAAGGCGAGTCTTGTCAATGAGCCATAATCTTCACACCATGCTCATCGCCGTTTCAAACGGGGGTACGTTATTTCATTATTCGTATCTGCCGGGCTCTCATGGAAGTGTGTAAAGTCCAACCACTGGTACAAAATCATCGTACACATCCCACCTGACTAGAAAGACCACGAACGTGTTCAGTGTACGTCCGTCTACGCGTTATGACCACCTTCGTATATTCGTAGTATGTGCATGTGCATATACTGATATTTCCCCAGTCGAGTCTGATCTTGACTGAAAGGCTATGATATATGCTACCGGGGGAATAGCCTGGCCAGGTATGTTGTCCATTTAGTACCAGACTCAACTGAACGCCGTATGCAGGCATTACCAGTGGATCTCGGAATGTTTGGCATCCCCTGGAACGGTCACACTATTCAGCCACCCGACGTTCGTTCCTTCATTTTCTACACCACCCTGAAGCGCTTACCTGTTTTACAGCCAAGTAGGTACTTCCAACTTGCTTCGGCCGATCCTGCATGGGGCCTTCTCTGGGGATTATGAATACGTTCTACAAAAACGACCCTGAGAGCATACTAGCCGCACACAAGCTTCCTGACGAGGTATTCAGCGAGAATTGGGAAGAGCACGGCGTGGACATATACGACCTGGAGGAATCCCAGGTTTGGGGAATCGGTTATTGCCACATTGACACAACCTGGTATGCGTCGCACATTCCGATATCTCACGTATGATGCGCGTGGCTGACGAAAGGACATGCTGTGGCCGTACCATGTCACGCAGCAGAAGGTCGCACGGTCACGGTTGACACAAGTTGACCTCTCGGAACGATACCCAGAACATTGCTTTGCGTGCTCTTCACCACAGGGGTTCAGGAGCAGTTCTACCCACCCCTCTTCGTGCGGGGATGCTTTATCCAATCGGTGGCCTTGGGTTAAAAAAAGAAGCGAATATGCTATCTGGTGAGGCACTTGCACGTTGGAGAGAGGGGTCGCGCAGGAGTCGTCGTAGGATGTTACTCTGCAGCAAGATCCACTGCAGATCCACTGCAGTATTACTACTTGTCCCGTGACCTCTTCATCATGTGACTGCTACTAGTAACCTCCCAGTTTTGGACACACTGGCGCGCTGTTGCAGATCATCCACAGTGCCGGTATGGATTGATTTTTCACGCAAAGGGTAAGCTGGTGGGTATTGCATTTTCACGAAGGTGAGAATTACGGTAGCTGATGCGTGAGCTTAGGAACAATATCAACATGTTTCCGCACTCCACATTTAACTGGGTCGAGATTGACGGAACCCAGGTCCTGCGCCACGTGACCCCTGCTGGTATGTCCCTACGATTCAACCCTGACCATTGTTCGTTCACTTACGCGTACCTTAGACACTTACTACGACGCGCAGGCGACTGCAGGCAACATCAACAAGGCACTTACGGGCCATAACGTATTATGCCCTCCTACCTTTCCGCGTATATAGCCATTGTTGACGTTCACACAACAGGACCTTGAATCGAGCTGAGAATAGAGAAAGTATGCATTTGCACTTGGCCTGTTCTTCGGCAAATCTGGCGTGAATCTGAACCGAGAATGATACGCCATGGAAAAGCTTCGGGTCGAGGGTCGCGAAGAACAGCTCTGCCGTCGGTCAGATCCGTAAGGCTGATAACGTTAATACCGTGTTAGCGCCCAGAGGAACCCCCGATTACTACTACAGATCATCCAACCTACGCACACCTGAGATGTGTTGGTTCTCTGGTGTGCCACGATAGCCTTGTCATGGGTCGGGTCGTACCCCACATACTCTGTAGACAGTCTCGGCGAGCAGGATGGTAAAAAAAGAGTTCTCAGCTCAGTGAACATGCGCACTGGCCGCAGTGTACTGTACCGCATCCCCGTCTCTACCTACAGCGACAGTCATGAATGATGGATTTGCCTTGCAGTTCACTGGTGAAGACAATGAATGCGCCAGAATCGTAAGGAGGCAATTAAACCTGAAATGCGTACCCCCGCAGCTCCACGTCTGAGTCAGGGAAGGGTTGCATTTAGCGGCAGCTGAAAAGTACGTGTACGGCGTGTAGATTTGGCTCGCAGAGAGCGTCGAGATGGACTGGCGTTTCAGCACAGCCGCAGACGCGAGCCCTACCAAAGCTGCCACGATCGTCGACTTGAAAAGCATCGTCGCGAAGAACTGCACTGTCCTAGACAGAGTGTGGCTAGCTGAGATCGCGGGAAGCTCGTCTCCGGTCCCGACAAGACGAGTAAAGCAGGCCTTTTATAACTAGACAGAAGTATGCGGACGGCGGGGGCGAGAGAGCTGAAGCGGTTGTAGAGCTTCGAGGGCTGTTCGTCGAACTGTTAGCGGAGTACGCTCAGCTGTATCGAGCCGACCGGTGTCACGGGCGAGAGGAGCTTCTTGATTCCGGCCGAGGTACTCGTCCTGGCCCATTGAGGAAGGTCGTGAAGGCGCTGTCCGTGCTCAAATACGCCGCGAGCAGACGCGCGTTGTTCTCATGCACGAACGCGGAAAAGCCAGCGATCTCGCCCCGCAGGTCATCGAACTTGCGGCTCTTGGGTGCGAGTGTAGTGTCGTCCCCAGTGAAGAGAAGACAGGGGAAAAAGGAGGCTGCAAGGGGAGAGGCTTTGGAGACTAAAAGACGCTGTGCTCGGTTTAGCTTAGGCGGCTTTGGAAATGGCGGAGAAGCTTTCTGATATCACGCTGAGTGCTTTAGAAGAGAGAGAGACGCGAGGGAATGATAATGATTATGAGGCCAGGATACTAGGTATATATACAAGAGGTGAGACAATGGGGAGAAAAGCGATAGGGAAAGACACAAGTAAATGTTCAGAAATGTGGGAACAGGAATTGGTGGTGAGCTTTGAGAGTCGTAACAAAGCGGTGTGAGAGGTGTGCGGTTGCGAGGTGTCGAGAGGGTGAGTGTGGAAGTAGTGCAAAGAGGTGTAAAAGCGTGCGGAAGTGTGGCTTTCGCGCGCAGGCCAGGAGCGATCCTTACAGTGCCAGCGCTGGTGCAGGATGAAGCACCGGGAAACAACGAGGCGAATGTATGCGTCGTGATGGTGTAGACTCCACGAGGAGAGGCCGCCATCAATTCGGGGATCGGCGACGAGGTGGATAAGGTTAAGAGCGAAAAGTACGAGCTCTCAGGACGTGTTCATGTGAGCGGTGGACGTTGACATGCCATGGACAGAGAATTGGGATGATCGATACGAGACCGAGGGTAACGACAGAAACAGAGATATAGACAGACAGGGAAAGAGACAGACTCCGAGTCCTGCAGTTCGGCCGCAAGCGCATGACGGCACGTTAGCCCGGATTAGCGCAACAAGGAACGAAGAAGGAAGCTGGAGGAAGGAAATCACGCAGAGACGTTCGAGAACACGAAGAGAAGTCCAATAAAGCTTCCGTGCCCTTCGAGAGGGCTTCCACAGCACTTTATATACCGTGACATGAGTGCGCGCCAGGCCACGTACTTGGTCGCAATTCGGCCGATACCGCGACCGAATAATATACGAAAGAGGGGGGGCATGATCAGTAGTCTAAGGAACGAAATATCATGTCAATGAAAGTGGCGATGTACAGTAAGGAGCGTAAGAAACGTCGAGGGCGGAGTTACGAATTGAGACTGGATGAGGGAGAGGTGGTCTGAAGGCTTTCGTGGCGTCGAGTGGTGTCTGCCGAGTGAGATATGAGAGAACTAGGACGCATCTGGAGAAAAGGAACAGCCTGAGCCTGAATGAGTAGTAACGAAGACGGCGATGTTTGCGTAAATATATAGCAGTGATCGACTAGGTGAAATGGGGAAAGTGGAAATAATAAAAAGGAGGGGCGTAGGGTACTAGTATTCCTTCGAATTTTTTCACGCGGCTCTTGGACGAAGAAGATTTCGGAATGCGTCGATGCAGTTGAAGAGACAGGCCGTGGCCCGGGAAGGACGACTCGGATCAGTGTCACGGCACTCCGAAGCGTCCGAGTCTCATTCCGAGTGCGGCGGCATGGCTCACCTTACAGTATACTGTCAGTATAACAAGAATTAGTATAAAAACATCCCAGCTCTCTTACTATGGGAATTCGACAAGAATAGAAAACACTACATTTCACGTTCATTTTGCACATACTCTGAAAATAGTCTCATGATCTCCCGATGTCCTCTCGCCAACGCAACCTGGAACGGGGTCTTGCCTTTCTTATTCTGGACATGGATATTGGCGCTATGCTGAAGCAGTAGCCGTACGGCCTTAATGCTTCCATAGGTTGATGCCAGATGCAATGGAGTTGAGTGTTTGTTGTCCGATGCGTCCACATCGACATTGTGCTTCAGTAATAACCGTAGGACGTCGGGATATGAATACTTCCTCTTATTGCTTAGATCCGTTACTACGAAGTGTAATGATGTCCGACCCTTCTTGTTCTTCGTGCGGACATTGGCGCCATGCTGTAGTAGAAGCCGCACGGACTCAAGGTCCCATTGGTAGGATGCTATATGCAGTGGAGTCGATTGGTTGTTATCCTGTGCGTCCACATCCGCACCTCGGTCCAGTAATAACCGCATGGTGCTGTGATATCCCCGCACTGACGCGAGGTGTAGTGGCGTCTTGCCGTTGTTGTTCCGCACTTGGACATTTGCACCACATTCAATGAGAATATTCGCGGCCTCGACATTCCGTCGGGATAATGCAAGTTGCAGTGGAGTCCAGTAATCATCATCCTGCGCGTCCACATCCGCACCTCGGCGTAGTAATAATCGCATGGTGTCGTGATATCTGCGCTCCAACGCGAGGTGTAGTGGCGTCTTGCCGTTGTTGTTCCGCACATGGACATTTGCATCATATTCAACAAGAAGATTTGCAGCCTCAACCGCCCCTTGGTATAATGCGACTTGTAGTGGAGTCGAGTGATCGTCATCCTGCGCGTCCACATCCGCACCTCGGTCCAGTAATAACTGCATGGTGTCATGATATTCGCGCTTCAGCGCAAGGTGTAGTGGCGTCTTGCCGTTGTTGTTCCGCACTTGAACATTTGCACCACATTCAACGAGAAGCTTCACGGCCTCGATATTCCGTCGGGATGATGCAAGATGCAGTGGAGTTGAGTGATTATTATCCTGTGCGTCCGCATCTGCACCTCGGTCCAATAATAACCGCATGGTGTCATGACATCTGCGTTCTGACGCGAGGTGTAGTGGGGTCTTGCCGTTGTTGTTCCGCACTTGGACATTTGCACCACATTCAATAAGAAGATTCGCGGCCTCGACTCGGACGTTCCGTTGAGATAATGCAAGTTGCAGTGGAGTCGAGTGATTATCATCCTGTGCGTTCACATCCGCACCTCGCTCCAATAATAACTGCATGGTGTCGTGATATCTGCGCTCCAACGCGAGGTGTAGTGGCGTCTTGCCATTGTTGTTCCGCACTTGGACATTTGCACCACATTCAACGAGAAGATTTGCGGCCTCGACATTCCATTGAGATAATGCGAGTTGCAGTGGAGTCGAGTGATCGCCATCCTGTGCGTCCACATCCGCACCTCGGTCCAGTAATAACCGCATAGTGCCGTGATATCCGCGCTCTGACGCGAGGTGTAGTGGCGTCTTGCCGTTGTCGCTCCGCACTTGGACATTTGCACCACATTCAACGAGTAGCTTTGCGGCCTTGACGTTCCATTGGCATGATGCGAGATGCAGTGGAGTCAAGTGATTGTTATCCTGTGCGTCCACATCCGCGCCTCGGTCCAGTAATAACCACATGGTGTCGTGATCTCCGTGCGACGACGAGAGGTGTAGTGGGGTGTCGCCGTTATCGTTCCGCACTTGGACATTTGCACCACATTCAACGAGAAGATTCGCGGCCTCGACGTCCCGTCGGGATAATGTGAGATGCAGTGGAGTCGAGTGATTGTTATCCTGTGCATCCACATCCGCACCTCGGTCCAGTAATAACCGCATTATGTCGTGATATCTACGCTCCAACGCGAGGTGTAGTGGCGTCTTGCCGTTGTTGTTCCGCACTTGGACATTTGCACCATACTCAACGAGAAGATTCGCGGCCTTGACGTTCCATTGGGATAGTGCGAGAAGCAGTGGAGTCGAGTGATTGTTATCCTGCGCATCCACATCCGCACCTCGGTCCAGTAATAGCCGCATCATGTCGTGATATATGCTCTTCAGCGCGAGGGATTCAGGTCTTCCATCAAGTATCGCATTCCATTGGGATAACGCGAGATGCAGTGGAGTCGAGTGATTGTCATCCTGCGCGTACACATCCGCATTGCGATCAAGCAGCTGCTGCCCAATGTCAACGTGTCCATTCATCGATGCCAAATGCAGTGGCGTCCGGCCCCAGATTCCGCGAACGCCCACGTCCACACAGTGCGCAAGTAGTAGCTTTGAGACCTCGGCGTGACCTTGGTCCGCGGCAACGTGTAGTGCTGTACCGCAATCACCACCCTGGGCGTTTACATCTTGTGGACGCTTCGAAAGGATATGTTGTACCAGGCCGCAGAATCCAAATTTTGCAACGTAGTATAAGGGAACCGTTGTTGGTCGTCCCGGCCTCCCCAGCTGTACGACTTGACGGCCAAGCTGGGTGTTGAGCATCCAGAGCCATGCAGCAAAGTGAGGTTTCTCTGCGTCAAGGAGATAGTCGACCGCGTCTAGTATCTGCGGTAACACGTTCTCAAACTCCGCATGCTCGCCGAAGTTTTCAGCAGCATACTCAACTAGAGGGAAGCTCTTGATGGTCTCCGTGCTGATAGAGTAGTCCAGCTGTAGCAGGACAGCAAGGCAAGCTTGCGCCATGACCGTGTGCGCAGGCTCGGGGCAAATATGATAATGCGAAGTATCCCCCTTTGCTTCGGCAAGCCGTTTCGACGTGAGGAATTCTTTCACAGAAAAGTGGGAAAACTGAACGAGTCGGGAAGACCGATGGCGTCGCCAGTCGTATTCCTGGACAATGGCAATTAGGCTGGAGCATGCCAACAGAACGGCTTGTTCTTCATCTCCCCAGCGCGAGTCAACATTTAACGTCGGAATGTCCTCAGAGGTGAAATCAACGGCGAGTACTTCTGCGAGTTCCTCAACACGAAGCGGGCGAACCGCCACAGTGAGGCATTGCAACAGTCGATGCGCGTCATCTCTATTTTGCTCAGGGATTTCTCGTAGTATCCGCTCATACGTCCCATCTAGTGTTTTGGGCAGTTCGTCAAGGGCACGTCGCAAATTCCGCGCAAAACACTGCCGGAGGATTTCAACCTGACAATGAACCCAACGAAACCTGTTTCAAAGTATGAGAGAGTATCACAAGTAAGACAACGACGTGCCCACATTCCACCGCCTTTGTCTGAAAGTGTCGTGATGACCAAGTGCTTGTCTTCTTCCCGCCATCCCCTCATGTTTAACTCCGGATCTGAGTAAACAACCGCGGTGACGTAATCGATAATATCTTTATTGTGTCCCTTTTGGTTGTGGAGGGATAACGAAGTAGGCGTCAAAGGCTCGAGAACGATCCGGATGTCCATCTCGTGCCTACTAGTGACACATAGTCGCAGATTTGGGCGCTTCAACTGGACGAGTTCCTTCACAAGGTCGAGCACCTTTCGACGCAACGATGGTACTCCACGGGTGTTCGGAGATTCATCAAGGGCATCAACAACAAGGTAAATCGGGATTTGTCTTGAGACCGTGAGCATATCTTTGAGGCATTTTTTCAGCACATCATCGCTGGGTTGCCTAGAGCCGTCATCGTGTGCCGAATACAAGCGGAAAAGAATGTCCAAGTAAGGCCCGGACCGATCGCAGAGCTGGCCAACGAGAGAGGAGAGTAAAGCACGAGAATCCTGCTTTCCCACGTCCTTAAAGTCAAAGAAAAAATAGGCCATGTGCGCTGACCCGGTGTTGGCAATCCCTTCGATGTCCCGAATGATCGCAGAGCTGATTAATATAAGCTACCCTGGTCAAATAGAGATGGGGTGGGGACGGGGGTGTACCTAAGAACACTCTTTCCGCAGCCCGCTATCGGACCAGAGGTCTGTTAACGAAGAGGGAAGGCACAAAGGGAGAAGTACGTACGATTTCCGTGGACCCACAAGAGGGATACGGATTCCTTCCAATCTGCGAACACGAGGCCTTTAGTAAACCATTCTGCGGTGCCTTCGTGGTGGAGACTACATGCGGTGTTGTAGTTTACGGATGGATCTGGAGGTGAGAGCCACTGTCTAAGCTTCTGTCGCAGCTCACTCCCTGTAAGGGTGTTTGCAGTGAGCGTCGACAGCAAGTGACGGGGTTGTTACGAGATCACGAACGCTTCTTATTGTCGACGTCGCTTGCTATCTGTTGGAGCGTTGCTCCTGTTTTTTCGCCAAGTGGACGTATAAAACGTTAGGATGATGTCGATGGTTAGTTGAACACGATTTGCACACCGTCAAGAAGTCTATCCACTTTTTCGTCAACGGCCCTCAGTCTGTCGTCGACGACTTGCACATCACACCCAACGCCCGATATTTTGTCATCGACGCGATGAGTAGTCTTCAGATTCTGTACAACCGCCATCCGAACCTCGTCTTGCGTCATTTTGTCCAGCCGACCCAGTGCGTCCTCAATATCAGTCATTCCCATAAGCTTCTTCACAAACTTTTCTGAAATGGAGTAAGCTACGAGGTTGAGTCTCCCACGAGGGATCAACTCACTCCCTTTGCCCTGCTTAATATCCCTTGTCGCGATGGCAAGGACCAAAAGCACCTCAGTCATGATGTTCACAATGATGTCTGTCATTTCGCCACTCAGCGGGACATGGGTGTATGTTTCGAGGCGTCCGAGGAAGCTTTCCACTCTTCTAAATACGTCAACGAGTGCTTCTTGGCTAGCAGCAACATCCTTAGCCGCCTGAGAGACTTGGACGTCAAAATTCCCCGCGACGAAGAATCGAGATACTCACCAAGAGGAGGACGCCAACTCCAGCGAAGACTACTTTCCCGGGTGAGAATACCTGTAAAATAAGATCAGAGGGCGATTCTTGAACGAGTCTTGTTAAGCTTCCTGCGACGTACCAGGCCCACACCCTCTCCAAGAGTCGCAGAAAACGCATAGAGAACATTCACGATTGGGGTGAGCCATTTTGACAGATTGCCATCGCCAGGTTTATCGAAGCCAGGGATTCGATCTCGAAGCTTGTTGAGGACATCTTCGGGTGAGTTGCAGGCATTAATGTCACGAAATAGTGGGTGTAAGAGGAGGTTTTTCTCTGTCTTCTTCGTGTACGCCTTCAAGGCCTTATCGAAAATGGATCGAAAGCGGTCGGATGGGTCGGACTCGGTGGTAGAGGGAGTTCGGGGCATAGTGGATTGTAGTGGGAAGATAACAGGGAATGAAGGAAAGTCTCATGCCAGTGTCCTAGGGCAGCGCCTCGTTCGGATGTTAGCGAATTCCGACAAGGCCAGCCAGAGCCTTCACGTCACGGGAACTCGGCGTATCTGCTCTCAGACAGACACAACTGACACGAGGCTGATCACCTGTCAGCTTAACTCGCCAATGCTGTGCATGGAAAATAAAACTCGTTTACTGGTAACAGTAGCTCGGCCACGCTGAGCATGCTATCCACATACAGTATTCGAGCGAGCACACACAGGCTGTGCCATGGGGAAACAGCCTTTGAGGCCACTGCATAAACATCCTTCAAGTTTGCGCCCGATGCGCTCCGAATGTTCGAAATGAACGAGTCTGACCGTCACGGTGGTGGGCAGCACAGACGAGGAGACACTGCCGTCCCTGGGCCATGGACCATGGTTGCCCCATCATTATCCGCTGTAGGGTAGGACAGAAGATGATCATCAATGTGATGGACGAGGCGATTGAACTGTAGCATATGATCGAGGAGTACGTTTTGCAAGGGGCGAGGTGTTCCCTTATCTGCCTGTTCGCCTACTGTAGTTCCACTCTCAACTCGATCTAATTGATATGGTGTGTACTTTCGATTCCTTTGGCGCAAGCACCGATACAGTAGGGTGGGCTGTAGACAAGGAACCTTCGAAGTGTTTCGATCAAGACTCGGAGCGCCTCAACACGTGTCCGCCCAAAGCCATCTGGTGATTTTTCGATTGTTCCGCGATAAGCAGTCTCCTAGAACGTGACTTGGGTTTGTTCTCGGTATGGATTAGACACGTGGAAGAAGTTTGACTGGTAATCGTGAGAGATATGGAAGTTCGTCCCGAGCACGACTAACTTAGCAGACCTGCAATAGCATCTAGTCTCTGTTGATAACCTAATGACAATCATAGAAAGCAGTCATTTTATGAGATACAGTACCCATTGTACTCTAAGACACGTCCTGTCACCCTGGATTCCCGCGTGAGTCGTTGTACCATCATGGGCGTCTTCGTCGTGAGGGATACATAGACACAAATCTACGTCTTGACGCCAACGAATGACAGCCCCATCCGCATGCGGACGACCGCTTCCTCGGGCACGCGCGAGTCCGCGGAACTCCATCGCACCGCACTCCCACTGCCACCCATTCCTCCAGCGGAGCCACACTGATCCTGGCTAGCTTGGTATTCCGCGCGCCGAGCGGCGAGTGCAAACATCTTGCGTGGATCGCTGTGCCCAAAGGAGAGGATAAAGGCCGTACGCGCGGGGAGCGCGACGTTGGAGAGAGGGGTTGCGCCCCCAAGGACTCGTCGATGGGTTCAACCAAGGTTACTCTACGCACATGATCCGCTATATGTACTACTTGTCCCGTGACTTCCTCATCATGTGACCTCGGACCTCCTTCCCTATTCCAACGTGCAGCGTTGTGAGGTGGTCATTTAGCTTCGCGACAGTGGAGAACAGGTCCTTGTCGTCGGGTGCCGGCTTCGGCTGCGGGTTATCGGTGTCGTTCGCTTTCTCTGCGGCGCTACTTGAGTTTTCTGGACTTCCTGTACCAAGGCCATCTACGCTTGCCTTGAGCGCAACCCCTGACGACGAATCAGCACTCAATTGTAATAAAGGTTCAGTGGGAATACGCACACCACAGGGCATCTATCAACCCCATTAACGGCGCAAACACAAATTCATGCGCGTCCAGCACGCCAAGCACTCTATCAAGCACCTCCGTGTCGTTCGTACACGGGACCGTCGTGGCGGGCGCCGAAGCCGACGTACCGTGCCATGCGCAGGGGTTACCGTGGCCGAAGATCGCCGTGCGGTCGCCTTCACCATTTGGACCGTGACAGAGCGAATGGGAGCGTGCGATCCGAGTAACGATCGGCTCATAATCCGTCTAAACTCACCATACCCCGGACCTATGCCATAAAACCATAAGGCCACCCTTCTTATCAGACGGCCGTCAAGAGGAAGAGGAGGGTGGGTGGCAACCGTACCGTTCTTAATCTTCGCCTTCAGTAAATCGATGCACGCGCGTGCATCCTCCTCAGGGTCGTGCCCGCCGGGCCCACGATCCTGTGTCGTGCAGCCAAGCCACTTGCGTGTGAGCCACGCTAGCCCTGGCTTGAGCGGCCGTCCGCGCGGGTTGTGGAAGATCAGCGCGGTGTCGATACAGTGTGGGTGCGCGAGTTGTAGCGCGTAGGTCTGATTCGAGCGAATGACCTAGCAGGATCGTCGATGATATTGTTATTTTGCCGGGGTGCGCTTGTACGCTGGCAAGTGTCATGGTAATAGGCCCCAGCGCGGCAGCTGTTATACCGGAGAAGCTATGTTTTACGGTTAAGCAGAACAGAAACGTATAATGTGTGAACGAACCGGGTGAGATAGTCGGTTATCGGACTTAATGGCCACAAGCTCATCATATATGACCTTATCTATTGTGAAGCACGGGTCAACACTTTGCCGTCCTGTATCAAGCACTAAAGAAGGTTCTCATTATCAGTATATCAGGGATGACGTACTCGATGCAACGTACTCGCCACTTCGCAGTCAATCGCGAAAACCGTTTGAGCCCCCAACACTACACCGGTTGCCGCCTGAGGTGCCTCTATCTACCCATCCGCCCCTTGAAAATGTCTACAAGACACGAAGGAACAGGGTAGCCGCTCCCAATCATCTACTCTACTGTCAGAAGGTATTGCGCTTTGTTCCCCGCACACTCCGCTGTCAAGTGAGGGTCACCAATAAGCAAGAAACTGAATAACGGGTACGGACCAGCTATGCGCTCTTGCGAGCGTCTCATCTTCTCACCGCTCACAGGTGCTCATAAGAAACGTGTTGAGCACGGAGTGCATACGAGTCGCATCACCGGGGGCACGGGTAGGACATGCATGGAAAAAGGTTCGCGAGATGTAAGGGACACCGCCGTAGTGTGCTGCAGCCTCTTCTGAGCGCGGGTCGACGGAAGAAGGAGGGTCAGGAGGTGAGGACAGACTAGGCGGGGGAGGATCCGGTGGAAGTGGGATGGCGATGGGAAGGTTTGGATTCTCGGTGGCGGAGGTGGGGATATACTAGTAGAGGTGAGCCCTGGGACACGGAGGACAACAAGCTTATGGATGCTTTGAAGATTCTGGGAGCGAAGGGTAGTGCTTGTGAGTTAGGAAGGCTTGACGCTGACCTGTACTCTAATCCAGCTCGGTGGTGGGAGCAGCAGCTATGACATGAAAAACAAGATCACGGATATCCTGGTAATAATGCCGTAAGTAGGTAAACGAAAGGAGGAAGAGGATGAAAGCGTACGTTGATGGCAACAGGGTCTCTGAGCTTGATAATGTCAGAATTGGCGTACAGGAATCGTGGAGGGTTTGCCTGGGCGATGTGAGCATGTCTTGTCTAGATACAGTAGCAAGTACGGGCCCGTCCGGTTTTGGAACTGGCGCGAATTGGACGTCGATTTGGCAGGCCCGGTTTCGTTTCGAAACCGGCCGGGAGCTGACGCTTCGCGGTTATGGCCGTGACTGAGACTTCACTTTATCAAGTAGATCTCAAACTCGACGGGCGTACACACTCGCTCCCACAGAGTCATAGCTCTGACTACCCAGACCGCAATTACTCCCTTGGCGCCAAATGGATCAAGGGTCTCGCCACTCACCAGAGACCGTACAGGCAACTTCGCTCGCGGTAACTACTCAGATGTCAACCTCTCTTCTGTCCTCTTCACCCGTCGATTGGACAATCCGAAGTTCATCGAACTCCAGAGGTGGAGCGCCCCCGGTATCAGCAAACCAATCTTTGAGGAACCTCTCAAGCAGAACTTCTAACCCGCCGAGAAAGGCGAGTCTTGTGAGTGAGCCCTAATCTTCACATCATGCTCATCCCCGTCTCAAACGGTACATTATTTCATTATTCGTATCTGCCGGGCTCTCACAGAAGTGTGTAAAGTCCAACCACTGGTACAAAATCACCGTACACATCCCACCTGACTAGAGAGACCACGAACGCGTTCAATGTACGTCCGTCTACGCGTTATGACCACCTTCGTATATTCGTAGTATGTGCATGTGCATATACTGATATTCCCTCAGTCGAGTTTGATCCTGGCTACAAGGCTATGATATATGCTACCGGCAGAATAGCCTTGCAAGGTATGTTCTCCATTTAGTACCAGACTCAACTGAACGCCGTACGCAGGCATTACCAGTGGATTTGGTGGCGGCAGGCGAGTCGAGTATATCATTGCTCCCAAAGCGCGCAAGAAAGGCATACACTCTTTCATTACGGAATGTTTGGCATCCCCTGGAACGGTGACACTATTCAGCTACCCGACGTTCGTTCCTTCATTTTCCACACCACCCTGAAGCGCTTAGGCCCTGTTCGGCTGAAACAATCTTGGATTATAACCCAGATTATTCAGCCAGATTATTTACCCTGTGACTGATCGAGTATCACGCCCCAAAAATAATTTAGTGCAAATTTAGAGTGACGAACGACTCATTTCAATCTCAGAACTTTCTTATTTTTAGTCATCAAACTCCATTTTTGAAAATAAACCAATGTTTTTCTCATTCCCCAAGAAAATTACTAATCAACCGGCAGTCGCAAGAGGAGCATTCATTGCTTACATACTCAAACAATAAATTTACCAGACCAGTATTTGAACTCCCAGTCCAATCACATGATAACTTAGACCCTTTACCATTGCACCAACCAAGCTTCTAGGATCTAAATAAATAAAGCCTATATAAGTGCGAGCTGTGATTTCCAGGTTAGGGCCGTAGATTTCTTACCTCAGCAACATGAACTCCACACTAGCAACGTCGGTGACCCCCGACACACGCTCCCATGACACAAATGCTACTTGATTAGTAATTTTCTCAGGGAACAAGAAAAACTAGATTTTTTTTCGAAACTAGTGGAATAGCTAGACTAATATTGAGGAACTCAGCTGCCTTGATTATTAATTATTAGTAAATGCCATTCAGGGGACAAAAAAGAAAAAAAGAAAATTTTCAAATGTATTACAGCAAGTGATAGGAAAAACTAACTATCCTATAATTTAAGAGAGCATGGTGTCTGCTTGGTAAGCCGACGAAATTGGAAGTTGGCTTACTAACGTGCTGACTAAACCA
>QLOZ01002248.1:0-10484 GCA_003314065.1 Lactarius sp. MG50 | reverse complement strand
GTGATGGTGCGGGCGCGAGGCGGTGTAGGGAGGTGACAGTGCTGCCACAGGGAGGTGACGGTACTGCCGCAGGGAAGTGACGGTGCGGGCGCGAGGCAATGACGGCCCTGGCACGGTGCGATGGTGGTGCTGGCATGGTCGCAGTGGGGGTGCTAGCGTGACGGGGAAGATGGTCCTGGCGTGACAAGGATGACGGTCCTGGCGCGACGGTGATGATGGTGCTTGCGTGACGGCGATGATGATGCCGGCAGCACGCACAGCACTGTAGGCCTGGGCTGGTACATTAATCAACCCATGTCCGCTGCGTACGCACCTGAAAAGATTGAGAGCAACACAAAGTCGTTGTAGGACAATAATTCTGTGGCTGTGAATATTGAGAGTATATCGACAAGGGCGCTCACTGGTTTGAATGGGCGGATGGAGAGAAGGCGAAGGCCGCGGTATACTTTGAGGCGATTGCAGTCCCAGCTACCGCCCTTCTCGAAAAACTCGTCCACTCTCATAAGGCTTGTGGGAAATGAGCTGGTTGTCGCCAAAGAAGCCGCAAGTCTGACTGTGTGAGGACGATGTCTATCGGCTGAGGGCTGAGACTGTAAATGAAAGGCACTATTGTATGTATCACGGATTAGGAGCTTCAAACCTTTTCTTAAATCACGAATAGAAAAAACATCAACAATATCATTTGACAATCGGACTTTTGTATTCGACGTGATAGTATATGAACTATCCACCTGAAGTGTCACCTTGGTAAAAGGTGAACGAGTGGTTGCGTCGGAAGGATCCCGGTCCAAAAATTGGGAATTTCAAAATCTGATGGGGGTGCTCAAACTGTCACGCAGATTCACTGATTTGTCTGTATCTCCCCTCCTGCTGCTCTGAATGTCATACCATTTTATACGAGACTTTATTGATATACATAGATCATACCCTGAAAGTTTTATAGTACCGCGTTGAGAGATGCTTGCAGCCGAGACCATTTTAACCAACATTTGCCAGCAAGATCGCAAGGCAACCACGAGGAAACTCCTTTATTTTTCTTGCGATCTATGATTAGGTAGCATATGGGTAATATATCCAAGCAAAGATCAGCTAGTTTGTTGTGGCGATCTTCTAAAAAACTGCATTTTGAAACACTCTAGTATTTAACAGCCTATAATACACTGCAATCTCATCACAAGAAACTCGATGAGTGCGTCCTTGGTATACATTTCCAGACAGCCAACTGACATTTCGCAGTGTTACTCTTGTTGTTGCCCTCATGCATGAGGCGATATAGCCTATGCCTCCACAGCCTTCTTTGAGGGGAACTCCGTTATCTACTAGACTGGTGCTAACTTTCTTGCATGGAAAATGTAGTATAGCTGAACTTCTATTCACTCACACCGGTAGCGTACATTGTATAAGACTGCATCTCAACCAAAAATAGCCGCCGTGAGCATTACACTCAGCGTTCGACGAAGCTCCGGATAACACCTGCCAGAGTGCGCGGCCGTGGCCGCAACGGTGGTACTGGCGTGACGGTCCTGGACTCCTGGCGCAGCGGCGGTGCTGGCGCAGGGCGGTAACGGTGCCGGCGATGACCTTGGCATGACGGTCCTGGTGCGGCGGCAGTGACATTGGCGAGGCGTTGGCGCGCTGCCGTTGAGGATGGCCGTATCGCAGTCTTGGAAAAGTAACGTCAGTGGGGAAGCTCCACAAAAAGAGGTGAGAGGTGATAGGATAGTACAACACCTATCTGAGTATTCCATACCGGCCAGAGGATAACCTGAGAAGCAGGCATCGGTGCAACTTTGGACACTGTTATTAGAAGCACCGCCGATGATGGTCGTTGGGGACGCGGCGGTGGCGATGGTGGTGCTAGCGTGGCTATCTTGGCGCAGCAGCGAGGACTGTTCCGGCGCGGCGGCGGCGATGGTGGTGCTGTGGTGGGTACTGTGTGGTGCTGTGGTGAGTCTGGTGACTGTCAGGGCGCAGCGGCGGGGACTGTTCCGGCGCGGTGGCGGCATGACGGTTCTGGCGCGGCGGCAGCGATGGCGGTGCTGGCGTTACTGCCCTGGAGCAGCGGCGGGCAGTGTCCCGGCGCGGCGGTAGTGCTGGTGTGACGATCCGGGAGCAGCAGCGGGACAGTCCTGGCACGGCGTGACGGTCCTGGACTCCTGGCGCAGCGGCGGGGACAGTCCTGGCACCGCGGCGCTGGCGCAGTGGTGACAGTGTTGGCGCCACGGCGGTGATAGTGGTAGCATGACAGTCCTGGCGCATGGCAGTGACAGTGCTGGTGCGAGGTGGCGACAACCTCTGTTGCACTGATGACCTAGAGGGATAAGTCAGCTCTGTATCCTCAACTGGAGTCACTTACCTTCTTTTTGGGTTCAATGTGAGCATCCTGGAAATGATAGCAAGCCAAAGTTGTTGTAAGACAGCCATTCTGTGGTTGTGGATGTTGAGAGCGTTGACGTGCTAAAAAGCCGGTGCGGTGTGGGAACGGCAACCGAAAGTCCGAACGTCACGCACAAGCACACGCGTCGTTGAATCAACAAGGTCACATGATTCAGTAGCATGCACGCGCGCGCATCGTTGATCAACAAAGTCACATGATGCGGTTCGAAAACTGCGAGGAATAAGGATGTTATAAATATCTTCCCCTACATTATTTATGTATGTATTATATTATGCACAGCGTGAAATAAGGGGAAGCGGAGAGCGGGAGGCACGTCCTGTTTTGGTAAGGGGCGGGAGAGTGCCCGACGCGGTCTGACACGTCATCGGAGGAGCGGGAGTCCGGGAGCGTCGTTCTGAATGTGCCTGATTTTCCAGCAAAGCCGACAGGGGCACAGCGCCCGCCCCGAAGTGGCCCGCAGCGATGGTGCGTGGCCCCGCACGTGAGAACGACGACAAACAATGGCCCGGAGATCACCGGGCGCGATACGGGAAGGGTCACGGGAGGGAAGGGTCACAGGGCATCGATTACTAAGTGAACTGTGCTAATTTCTGGCGAAGTAGATATTTTATTTGTCGTGCTATTCGTCGTGGGGGAAGAGCCGACTTCTGAGGTAAATTTAACCCGTCGGCAGGTCGATACGACGGCCATCATTCACCTGACATATTGGGATTGACAGGTGGGTGACGTACGGCGGGACCATCAGTCATAGTCGTATTTTTCTCAACGTCGAGATGACAGGGAGACGGTAATCTCCCTTACAGTCTGGTCCCATCACTTTGGGACCCCGCTTAATGAGGAAGAGATTCAACGGGGTCTGTGCAGCTGCGCAGCGGCTGACACCGGCCGGTGCTTGCTTCTATGGTTCTCAGATCAACCGCATATGCGCATACACATGGGGTGCATCAGTGGGTCTTGGACGCGGTACTTGCTGCTTCCCAATATTGACACAGTTCGCAGGAATGCATGGTGTGATTCATGTCATGGTTGCATCGGCGGTGCTCGGCTGTTCTGTCTCGATTGTGCCAATAAGGACACAGAGGTTTACGATGCTCTGGATCTTGGTTGCGCACCGCAGTGTATCACTGCGTGCGTGACATACCGCGAAGACATTGACGGCGCACATGAACCCAACCACCAGCTCGTCAAGGTTCGTACCGTTGTACTGAAGCGTCAACACGGCCGTGTATATACTGCAGCACGTGCGGCGCTCGAACGAGTGGAAGATTTCTGCGAGAAGATTGCAGAATTTTATAAACAGCCACAGAAGAGTGATGCTGGACTGGATGAGCCGAATGCGTTGAGTGCCGGGGATACCGGAAGATGAGCCTTCACAAGACGCGATGCAGGCTCCCGGGCCATCACTGACACCTCAAACTCAAGATAGCGACTTGCCTACATGTGGCAAGTGCAACGGTCCTCTTTCTTTCCCGTGTTGATATTGCATTGTTTGTCAACCTGCGCTATTAGATAACCTTTTTCATATGCGACGCATGCAATGCGGACGGCGTCCCAGACCTTAAGCGGAGCTCAGGGAAACTTACTGAGGAGCATCATCTCATCCGTTGCCTGGCACCTGACGAAGATGGAGAAACAGCCTCTTCCACGGAGCAGCGACTCATATCGTTAGAAGGGCGTCTCGACGATATGCAGACGCGGTATGATGACTTCGGTAGTCGGATTCAAAATATTGAGCAGCTCATTCACAGGCTGGCAGGAACTGCGGGAAGCCCCGAGTAGTTATGGGTAGCTCTCCTTGATATGATGGTTTTTTCTCGTCCAACCAGGAATAGGCGTAGTTGGGCCTTAAAATGACCTCATATGTATATCTTCGCTGTATTTTATTGTGCTACTGGTCTTAGGTTTATTCCCATCAACTTTCATCGAAGAGACGGATGAAAGTACGCTCTTCCGACCCACAACTTAGCTATTACTGTAATGCACTACAACGACCCATCTCACAGACTCACAATCTTCGCCTTGTCTATTCTGTTACCCGGGATGGCAAGTAGCAGGCTGAGAGTAATCGTGACCAAGCTGAGCAGAACACCTAGATTCAGTATTGAGCGGCGAAAGTAAGCGCCGGGGGTAGAGGGGTCATGGGCGTGCTTGTTCTAGGCGAATGAGGCAACTTGAAGGGATACAAGCTCGACGACACTGGGTGAGATAAAGCGTGAAAAGGTCAAATGGCGGTGTGGGCGTTGGTCGGACAATGGGACGAATGGTTGCGAATACTGTAGCCACCTGTACCTCTAGTCACTAAGTACTAACTCTACTATCAACTTAGCGTGACTCCCGGGGGGGTCTCCCGTCCCCGTCAGCCGATAGGGCCCCAAACGGTTTCCCTTTACGGTACGCTTCCTTAGGGCCTGCTCGCTCGATTGCAGTAGTTGGAACAAAAGATTCCTATATTTAGAAAGGTTCTGATGACAAAGTGCGTGTTTGCAACTGAAAATGTCTAAATATAGGAATTTTGGTTCCAACTGCTGCAACCAAGCAGGCCCTTAACTCTCCTCTCTTCCTCCTCGGTCATTTCCCCTGTCAGCCTTCTGGCCCATTTGTCTACGTCGCATCGGTGCGCTTCTCTGCGAAGCTGGCATTAGTGCTCCTCCTCGCCCCACCCCTCGTCGCTCATTCCCCACTCGGCCACCTTGCTTCGCTCTCCGCTCTGTTGTTGCCGCACAGCACCACCTCGCTCGGGTGGCACTCCGCCTCGGCATCGGTGCTCTCCCCCTCACCTCGTTTCGTGCTTGGTTTCTTTGTGCTCAGCTTTGCACTCAGCCGCTGCCACGCAGCATCCAAACTTCGCATCTTGCAGCAAGGTCTCCGCTAACGAAGTTGGCATTTCTAGTTTATTAGATGTCTACACTTTGTCACGCTCTGATCATATGATGTAGTCGAGTTTCTTCTCTCTTCTCTGCAAGAAGCATACCTTAGCTCGGCCATCACCTCGTACTATATGACCTGCGCCGCACCCCGACATGTCTCGACTCTTCCAGATGACGGCCAGCTGGCCCTGCAGCTGACCCCAAAAGCTTCCATTATGTTCCGGTTTGTTCTATCTTGTAGCTATAAAAGACCGCCTGTACTCGTAGTCGACTCGGACTTGACTTGCAGTCTTGTGTCTCTTCTCTTCGTGTGACTCCCCCTCAGCTCTAAAGCCTCTCTAGGGTCTGCTGTAAAGACCTAGCTCGTGACTTCGTGCAATATTCGCATCCTAAGTCCCTTGTGATACTACTCATGTGCGCACCTATCTGTGTTACAGTCCGTCAAACCGTAACAGTTAGCTAACTTTGACTGCAGAAAATGGTTACTCTTACCGGCACTGATGACCTCGTAGTTGGGTCCGTCTATGTCATCAATACGAGTGGCACCAACGACGTTTGGACTGTCGAAGGCGAAGACATCTATCTCCGCGCTTACGACCCCAACAACACCAAGCAGCGCTTCCGGGCGACTCTTGATCCCAACAATCGTTGGGGGTTCTTCAGCGATGCCGCTGGTAGGCGTGTCAACCGAAACCAGTTTGAAAACCTCAAGTGTGAGAAGAGCTACGACACCCAGGGGTCTTGGGAATCTTTCGTCGAGATCAGAGTGGAGGCACCTGGCAGGCGCAAGTTCTTTATGACGGTCTATGATGAACATCGCCCTCTTCGCCAGGTGTCTGACAGCGGTGGTTATTACTTCACGATTCAGAATGCTGGGAGCGAGGTTACGTTTGGTTTGACTATCGTTCCTTCTTAAATAACCGGTACGCCTGACAAGCTGCTTTCATGTCAAATCTCATATGTTCTTCAGCAGATTCCACAAATTTCTCTTCTATGGATTTGGTATTTTCGGTTTCAGGCTTTCGGTGTGGGAAAAAAAATAAAAATCCACAAACTAAACTTCTCGAAGCTATGGTCGAAACTTGTGCATGTACATGTGAATTACTTGAGCCTGAGGTTTTGTCGTGATTTGACAATTGAATATCGTCGTTCTTCCCATTACCTTGGTGTAAATAAAGCAAGAGACCTGCCATTATCGGGCCAGATCTTACAGTGACCTCATCACGCTCGCTGTCGGTATGACTGTGACAACGGAAGATCTGATTCGGCGGGCAGAGGGTCCAATTTGATCTACTAGATCGTATTCGGACCCGGTAAGTTGGATGGAACCATCTAAAGAAAACCTTCCACGTGCCCGCCACCTCCACCTCCACCTCGCGCCCCAACACCGACGCAGTGACAACAATGGCAGACAGGACCAACAGGCAACAATGGCTCGGGAGGCGAATGCCTCCCGAGCCGTGCTATATGAATGTTCGATGTTTATTTTTGAGTTATGTAGTACTCAACAATCACAGCACGAACGATGGACAACTTAACGACGACCACAACCACAACCCTAAACGCGCCGATGCGACATCCATGGCCCCTACAATGCGACAACCCCAGCCTCCCAAGGACAGCCGGACAGCCCACTGATGTAGTGATACCATGATATGGCGCCTTCATAACTGTCCCATTACTCGTACGTCAACGCCGATGGTCTGTGGTTCCGCGTGAGTTAATGGTGCTGCCAGTGTGTACTGTAGTACGTGTGATCACCATCCTTGACAGGAATAGTTCTTTGTTGCAACTTAAAATCTGGTCATACCAAAAGAAAATCCAGAAGGCGCTGCACAGGCTTCGGGGTCACGGTCGCCTTCAAGTTCACTGGCGAGCGGGACTCAACGTCATAGCGACTTGCCTAAATGTGGTAAGTCCAATTCTCCTCTTTCCTCGTGCTGGTATAGTATTACAGTATATTGTTTGCATGCAAGGGTCATAGTCTACTCATTTGAGTGACGCGTCATCCTGAGCCATCACTGGTACACGACCTTTTCAAGTGTGACGTCGGTGATACAGATCGGATGCCAGTACCAGTGGTACCCCTGGACCTCGGGCGCGGCTCGTTCGCCTTGCCCTGTCAATGCTGTGGTTCATTCAGGGCAAATTCTTGGTGGGCTCCTCCATCCTCCCTGGAAGCGCGCCCGGCTTTCCTCCAACAATTATCCTCTCTGGAGTATCAACGAGTCTCCTTCTCCCTCGGGGGACATACCATGCACGAACATTGTTCGCCTTGACCCAGTCCCTCCTGGCATAAAAAGCATACATTACAAGATCAACCACCTTCGTCAGTCCCTCAGTTCTTTTCTATTATCTCTGAATTGGCGTGTTTCTTTCGTCTTCGTTACTGCTCTCTCATATTCTGCACCGCGTCTCACGTCCCATGCACATACGTGGTAGATAATTCATTCCAAGGTTTTATGAAAAGCAGTTTCCCCAAGGAGCTATCAAAATATTGTTGAGAATACCCGTTTCTGTCTCAGTCTTTCAATGGGGTTATCACACCCTGACGGGGAATCCTGTCGTAATGATGCAGTGTCGTCATCCGGGAAATGGGTGAATCTGTTCCACTATCACCCTATTCACCCACTCAGTAGTGCTCGGATGCAAAACGGCATAGGAGGGTACGTACAATGAAGTTTTGCGAGAAACCGAGATCGAATAATTTCGCGCTGTCGATGCGCTGGATTTGTTCGGGAGAGAGGGAGACGTCCAGAGCCTGAATGTTCTGTTCGAGGTGCTCAACCTTCCTCCCCCCTACGATTGGGAATACATATGGGGTCTTGTGCATGACATACACAATTGCGACTAGTCAACAAAGCTCCTGTCAGCACAGCCTCACTCGCCCATCTGGAGAATGAATGTACCGGAAGTGATGTTCTCTACGCCAACCTCGCTTGCGATCTGCTCGAGCACAAGGCACACCTTTCTCTCTTCTTCCGTGCGCTCCCAATTGGAGGTTAGGACCATGCGGCCCTTTTCGCCAGTCTCGCGTCGGCGCGCCTCCTCTGCATCTGATCGAATTTTGCCGGCGGCAAGGACGTCCCATGGCGCAAGTGCGAGTCCCTCAGAACGCGCCATCGAAATAATGTCACGCTCAAACGATCGCTCGAGTACACTCCACCTTCCCTGTTAGATCGAGAACGGTGTCTTCCCATGGTCCTTCGCGTATTGATTCGCTTTGGGCACAATCCATGCTGGCGTGTTTGATATTCCCTATTAAGCGAGTTAAGCAGCGTAGTTTGCAGAGGAGAGAGGAGTAGCATACCAGATAGAGCACTTTGCCTTGCACGACCAGGTTATGAAGCGCATTCATGATCTCCTCAACAGAAGTGGTCCAATCCCACCGATGCACGTACAAGATATCGATATACGACGTACGCAGCTTCGCGAGAGATGCCTCGACGGAGAGGTGTAGAGATTTTGCGTGATTTCCATAGTAGTTCACTTTGTGAGTGACCTCATCCTGACCCCGCTTGAAGTTGACTGTATACTGGCTATGTTATTAGTAATCGCCCTAGGGTGGAATGCAGGGGACGTCTGGATCTGGACTTGCCTTGATTGCAATCACAAGCTGGTCCCGAATGCCCCGTTTCTCAGCCCACTCGCCTATGAATTCTTCGGAGGTTTCGTCCTGACTAGGGTCAAATATTAGTTGCAGAGCAGCTCGAAAAGCTTCACGATTCATGGCGTACTAGAAATTCGCGGTGGAGGGGCGTGCTCTGCGCGTTGTCGTTGCATTACATCAGCCGTGTGTCTACATTCCCATGCGTGCTTTCCCTCTATCACAGCCTTTGCCCCTGCTGTGCCCCTATTCCAGCGGTGTCTACCAAGTTTCCCTATTCAATGAGAGCTAGTGGAGTATATATAATGTAAGGGGTAAAAGTTAGACCTACGCCGAGATCAAAATAGGCGTCAAGGAGCTTGAAAGAGGATTCCTTATCCATGGAGCCCATGCCGAACTGGTGCCATTTGTCTCCGATGCTCATCGCACCCAGCTGGATTGGTGAGACGCGAACACCGGCGAGGGGTGACAGGGTGCGATAACGGGCAAGCTTGGAGGGCGGAGGCGGGGGAGGTGACCACAGTTGCGACATCGTATACAAAATGAGAGGAACACTTCTACGTGCTGGATTGGAAATAGGGAAAGCTGCCACAGTATTTGTACTTTCCGTGGACGGGGTACACAGATCGGTGTTAGGTGGGTCATTGAATAGAAACAGCAGCGATTGCATCTTGGGTGGGACCGTAACGTTCATGTGGCACAGTCAGGACGTCTGTCGGATCTCAGCGCCATGTCACCGAAGTCAATTCTATTTCGGATACTCCAAATGAAGTCTGTGTTAGGTAAGCGGAGTGTTAATTGCACCCATGACACATGTCCCCCAGAGTTATCGGAGTATAGAAGGCTGGCGACTGAAGACAAGGGTCGAAGTACAGTACAGTAGGGTGACAAAAGTTTTGCAACAGTCACAATGTCACATGCTGAGACTTCACACAAAATAATTTATAACATGAGATCTAATGCATTAGGGGTAATCTCAATACTTTGTAGACCTTCCCTTAGCCCTATAGACTGCCTCAGTCCTTTGGGGCATGCTGGCAATTAGCCATTCATGAGATCTACCCTAATCTTCTTCCACTCCTCCTACAGGAGATCCCATGACTGATCTAGGTTTCCTGGGTGATTGGGCCTAGCATTCACCCTGATCTTGAGCACTTTCCAAACATCCTCAATAGGGTTGATGTCTTGAGACTGTGTTTGATGTTCTAATATGAGCTGATGGTAGAAACAGAGCAGCTCACAATAGTGTTGCAGCAGCTTGAGCTGATGTTTTTGCTATCTTTGGAAATAAAATAGTTATAAATCTGAAAATATTTGAGGGGATAGACCACCTCAGATGCTAGGGGGTCCTCTGCCAACTCTAAGCAATCCAATCAGCAGTTCCTTTGTTATTAAGCAATTGGCTCAGCATGAGGTTATTTGAGCTGGTCAATTAACTCAGGAACCACTGATTGGATTGCTTAGAGTTGGCAGAGGACCCCACAGCTTCTGAGGTAATCTATGTCCTCAAATATTTTCAGATTTTTAGTTATCTTATTTCCCAAGATAGTGAAGACATCAACTCAAGCTGCCCACTGCTGCCATGACACTAGCCCACAAGATTAGCAATTTG
>QLOZ01002239.1:0-19137 GCA_003314065.1 Lactarius sp. MG50 | reverse complement strand
CTACAGGTGTATTCGCACCGGACTTAGTCAGGGAATTCCATCAGAAAACCAAAACACATCGGGACGCTGTGAGACCTAGGAGAGGGGTGAGAACCAGAGACGCCCACCTGGCTCGCATATCCCCAAATTCTCTGAGCGGTGGCCCCCAAGCACCACCAGCACCAACCTTCCCCAGATACAGTACGGCCAGCTCAGCGAGTCTACCAACGTTCTCGCCTGCAAGAAGGTCCGAGCCATCACCTGTGCCTCCCAGTCTACCAACGCCACTTCGCTCGCAGTCGCTTCTTCTCTCTGCGGTCCCCGGCTACCCTGAGAACCTGTACCAGTCCTACACACCTTCCCACTCTAAAGCACTGGCCCCATCTGTAAACCGGGCTAAGACTGAAATGGCACGCAACAAGACGGCATATAAAACCGCTAAGAAACACCCCAACTCTTTTTCTGCAACCTACCCCCCGAGTTTTCTTGCTACTGTGGCCTCTGTACACCCCTCTGCTTTCCGCTACTCTTCCTCCCCCCAACGCTTCCATCCCTATACTAGACACGCTGCAGCTCGTCACCCTCGTCATCATCCTCCTGCTTTCATGTCTTCCTCGTCTACTACTTCCTCCGCGCCCGGCTCCCCCATTTACCAAGGGGACTACACAGAGTTCGCCGCCGCGCTGAACGTCCCTCCACTTGCATCTCGCCCTGCCTCCCCCATGTCTGACGTCGAGCTCCCTCCAGCGGAAACTCTAGACATCCTCGCTGCTGACCCCACTATCACCTCCACGCCTGCCACTCACACTCCTGTCTTCACCCCCACCCCTGGCATCATCCTCCTAGACCAGGAAAACCGCGAACTCCCCTGGGGCGACTCTGAACCAGAGGGCCCCTCCTTTGCAATCGACATGCGTGGCCTACAGACTGGGGAGGAGATCGTGGCACGTCTCAATGCCACGATCGCTGAAATTATCGACACCATCGACGATGAAGATACCCGCATCACCGTCATCGACGCCACCACCTCCCTACGCACCAGCATTGAGCAGGATGAAGGTCCTGGAACCCCAGAATGGAGGACGAGGATGGAAGAGGACTGCTGGTGCCCCCTTGCTGCGATAGACCTGGAGGCAGCAACTGAAGGGGCAACTGAAGCTGACCACCCAGGGCACCCCTTCCGCGTCAACTCCCCTACCTCCCCCTGGTACTGGTCGGAGCATATCCAGGATGGTTCAGGCCACCTAGTTGTCCCCAAGTATGTTGCGTTCATGTTTAGCGCAAAGGACCCCGTCATCATGGCCACCATGGGCCAAAACAAAGTCACCTATACCTTCCCACTCCGTGCGCGCCCCGTCCCGGAGAACTCCTACCGCCCACTCCCCCAGCTCACCCCTCGCCAGATCTCCATCTTCGCTGACGAAGGTGGTGACACTGGCGCCTTCTACAGACATGTTGACGACGCCCTCAAAGCCCTGGGGGACCCATACATGATAGGGGAAGTGGAACGTCTGCGCGTCGCGGAGATGGCGATTGATTCGCACGCGGTGGACATCGAGATGGAAAAGAGGCGCATGGCGGAGTCCAAGAGGCTCCTAGATTACCACTCGAGGAGGCTGAGCTACCACAAGGGCCAGAGGCATCAGGCGGTGCAACGCCTTTCTGCTGCGGACGCCTACAACGTCCTCTACCCCTTCATGACCAGTGTGCACGCCCCCCTCGACACTCCTGAGGACCAAGTCCTCAACTACTGCCCCGACTCTTGCCTGCGCGAGGCCCTGAGGAAAGCAGGGGAAGGCTACACCCAACGCCCCGAAGAACGCACCCTCTTAGCGCGTGTCTTCGGGCGTCCACCACCTCCTGGCCCCTACTCCCTCATTGCACGCCTCTCCAGAGCGAGGGGACACAGCCCCGACCTTGCCTACCCCATCCTCGACCCCATCGACCCCACGCCTACCCCTGCTGACCCTACCATCTCTGATGGCTATGATGCGCAGGCCATGGACGCTTATGACTGGACTGACCAGGGTAGTGATTGAGGGCAGTCACTGGCCTTAGGAGGGGGATGATGTCACATTCAGTGGACTTGTACGCTTCATTTTTACTTTTACACTATGCCTACCGCTTCACGCTTCAACTCACAGTGGCATCGTCCTTCTTTGTTGCTCACAAAGAGGTACGACGCTACTATCTGCCCGACTCTATGGACTGCCGGGCCCCTATGGCCCGTGACTCCGCCCTCGCGCCTCATTACTGTACCACTACTCACCGCTCGGTCTGACGGACCGCCTGGACCGGCGCGCAGCCACTAGTGCTACATTTGCACGCCTCTGCGCATGCGCCGCCCAGACATCTTATTGGCTCACGCCTTTATGACTCGCTTACTGCACCGTGACTCCTGATGACTCGGACTGCTTAGTAGTGTCCTAGGGACACTATGACTCGCTATGACTCATTGTGACTCGCACTGCTTGTACTTATATCGCGTCGCTTCGCTTAGAGCAGACCTTAAGTCTGTTCTCTTGTAATCTAAACCAAGTGAACGGTCTTGCGCCCTCTCTTGTGAACCATCGCTCCTCTGGCTGATTGCCAGACTTCGCGCCCCTAGAAGTATCAACGCTTGATGCTTAAGAAGGGGAAGGGACTTAGTATCAGACGTCACAAGAGTACTCCAGCCAGGGAGAGGTACGCAGACCTCTTGCCGCTCTCGCGACCACAGTCCCCATCATCGCCTACGCCCCCTCCATCGCCAGTGGAGGTACGCCCAGATCGTGGGCGTGACACTACTGATGTTCAAGTTGATGTGAGGCGCGTCAACTGCTTTGCTGGCAGCCAAGCATGTGCAAACAAGCATGTGCAAACAGCCAACAAATAAGATCCAAATATATTATTAATAATTTTTTAATAGTTTAACATTATTAATTAGTTTGTAAAAGGACTGGTCTTGACTAGTTTTAATTGGTCTTGTTAGGTAGTAAAAATGCGAAAAATATCCTAAGTCCACAAACTACCAAGGCCAAATCAAGGCCAAAAATTTGTCTTGACTAACTTGGGTGACTTAAACTGACTTTATGATGACTTCATCACTGTCAAGTGTGTCAAGTCACCAGGACCTTTTGCTGATGTAACGAAGGTAAGGTCCAAGCGAGAACTATTTTCTAGTGTACTGAGCTGAGACAAAGGGAATGATTGGTCTAAAGTAGTGCGGTACTAGTGTCTGTGCTGTCGGGCCATGTGCTGTCGCACCGTGGTTCCCACGCTGCCAGAGTTGGCATGCCGCAGCGTGTGGCTGCACCTCCAACACAAGGATGAAGATGGATAGGTTGACATTGGTGTGCATATTAATGGCAGTGGGTCCATGCAGGGAGTTGTTCTTGTTACTGAGAATATAGAGACTATGCAGACGGGGGACAGATAGGCGGGACCAGACAGACTCTCATTCGCCCCTATTCCTGGGAAGAGCTTTCCTACGCGTTACATAATAATCGAGAATTATCTTATCTAATCTCAGTCGGGTTGTCGGTCACATCCCAACATGGTTATATGAGAAAAGCTGTGGAAGTGAGAGAAAAGTAGGCAGCAACCTCAGCTAGTAGCAAGATACGAATCTTCGAGTTCGTATATTCGAGCCAGGCTCCCATTTTTAGCACCCAATAGTGTATGGGCACGGGCACGGTGGCGACAAAGATTCAGTTGCGATGCCACTTACAATATGTACTGTACTGTACAATCTTCTCGGGCTTCGACGTCCGCGGCGCCTATCCACTGAACTTCAAGAATCAAGCAGCCAACTACCACAAAAAGACCCTGGAGACAGCAGCGAGCATCGGCACGACAGCAGAGCGGATTGCACCCATTCACGCAAGCCATTCAGCCCCAGTCTCGTTGGTCCGCGGCCCCACCTGCGAGGATTGGAGTAGATGGGTCTTGTGTTACACGTTTGAGGCGACCGGCTTGTCTGCATTTTTCTTTCAATGTCTGTCCATTTAGCTTCTCCCTCCCTCGGCTATAAACCCCGTAATCAGCCTGAGACCAGTCATCTCCCCTTGCCTTTCCTTTCCTTTCCTCTCTGAGTTAACCAGATAGGATTGCTAGTTGTGCCTTACTCGTGGCCAACCTCCGGCAAATTTATCATGTCTGAATCCCTCCCCGAAGATGAGAGAAGATCTGTCGACGTCGAGAGGTGTGACATCGAGCAGCTTGGGAGGGTCGATGTCAGTTCTCTTCCTTTTTTTCTTTCTCTCATGGATTGACTCAAAAGTCATCAACTCTGCCATGCCCAGGGAATTGATGCAGACAACTATGACGACCTTAACTTCGATCTCATTGCGACGCTACTTGAAGATGAATCTCCTTACCCCGAAGTCCGATCTGCGGTCGCCAATACGGATGATCCCATGATGCCTTCATCTACTTTTCGCGCTTGGGTTCTTGGTCTCATTTGGTCTGTCCTTATCCCTGCCGTCAATCAGTTCTTCTACTTCAGATACCCTTCTCCTAGGATCTCTCCGGCTCGTGTTCAATGATCGTTGAAATGTTTTCCCTCGTGCTGATCCGACCATTTCAAACAGATCGTCCCTCTGCTTCTTACTTTCTCCATCTGCAAAATATGGGCTCGCTATTTGCCTAATGTTTCTGTCTTCGGGATCTCCCTAAACCCTGGGCCGTTTACGATTAAGGAGCACGTCATGATCACGACCATGGCCATGATCTGCAATCAAGCTGCATACGCCGTGGGTGCTGAATTTAGCAAATCATGTCAACGCGTTATATGCGGTATTTCTCATGTCACATATAGATCAACGTCATTGCTGTCCAGAGGGTCTTCTATAATCAGGATACCAATTTTGGATGTAAGTTACCTACAGACGCCTTTCGACATATTTATTCATCGTTTCATTCCCCCAAAACAGACCAGTGGTTGTTGGTCATGTCGACCCAGCTGATTGGCTTCTCGGTTGTTGGCATTTGCAAGCGCATCCTCGTCGCGCCACCGTCTATGATTTGGCCCGAGACCCTCGCCTATTCCGCACTCTTCAACGCGTTGCACGCCCAGGAGACAACGGGTACTTGGAGCCATGGTGGCATTTCCAAACAGCGTTTCTTCACCTACATCCTCATTGGATCCTTCTTCTACAGTCAGCTTTCAAGTTCTCTCTCCGTATTGTCATCTTCACCCTTCTCATAATCTGTTTCATCTTAGACTTCTTGCCGTCCTATCTCTTCACCGCCCTCTCAACCTTCTCATGGGTCTGCTGGATTGCTCCCAACAATCCAGTGGTCAACCAGATGTTCGGTGTCACTCATGGCCTTGGTATGGGTTTTATAACATTCGACTGGGGTCAAATCACCGCCTCCAATTCCTCCCCCCTTGTCTACCCATGGTGGGCCGCTGCCAATGTTGGCGTCGCCGTCGTGTTCTTCTACTGGCTCCTCGTCCCTATCCTCTATGTTAGTCCTCATTTCTTCTTTTATTTCTTTGTCGTTCCTGAGCATACCCACGCAGTATTCCAACGTTTGGTACAGTGCTTACCTACCCCTAGTATCCTCGCAGTCCTTCGATAACACAGGAAGTATATACAATGTCTCCCGGATCATCAACGCTGATGGCTCGCTCAACCTCCCGGCCTATCAGTCTTACAGCCCTGTCTTCCTTCCGATGTCATTTGCCATGTCTTATAATCTCTCATTCGCCTCAATCACCGCAGTCCTCATGCACACCCTTCTCTACCACAGCAGGCAGATCTTGACACAAAGTCGTCGCTCGCTCTCGGATCAGCCTGATATCCACGCTCGTCTCATGTCTGTTTATAAGGAGGTCCCCGATTGGTGGTATCTCTTCATCTTCTGTGCGTTCACCAGTCACAGAGGTCAAATGTGCCTGTATTCTGAAATCCTTCATAGTGACCACGTTCGCGTTTGGTGCGTTTGCCATCGAGAGTTGGGATACGGAATTCCCTGTCTGGGCTTTCGTTCTTGCCCTCGTCATCTGTGCGGCTTCCTTGCTTATAATGTTTCCTCTCCAATTGACATCCTTACGTCAAGCGTTCATGTACACTATCCCGATTGGTGTGATTCAGGCCATTACGAACTTTCAAGTAGGACTTAATGTCATTACGGAGCTCATTATCGGATATGCCCTGCCTGGGCGCCCAATCGCGATGATGATGTTCAAGACATGGGGCTACAATACCATGAGTCAGGCATTAGGATTCACTCAAGACTTTAAACTTGGTCACTACATGAAGATCCCGCACCGTCCGATGTTCTTCTGCCAGATCGTTGGTAGCGTTGTTGGTGGCACTGTGCAACTTGGTTTGCAAACATGGATGTTCTCCCACATCGACGACTTTTGCAGTCCTCGTCAGAAAGACAACTTCACTTGCCCTACCACCACTGTGTTCGGCACTGCATCTATCATTGTAGGTCACTGTCCTTGATGACGTTTTGTCTGGTTCCGTCATTAATATTTCGTCATAGTGGGGTGTTATTGGACCACAGCGTCTGTTCTCGCACGGTCAACCCTACTACGGTCTTGTATTCTCCTTCCTGGCAGGCGCCGTGTTCCCTCTTGTCCAGTGGACTCTGCACAAGAAATTTAGGATGAAGTTTCTAAAGTACCTCAACTTCCCGGTCGTCTTTAGCGGCATAGCCTTGATGCCACCTGCAACGCCGATCAACTACGTGCCTTGGGTGCTCATCTGCTTCCTGTTCAACTATGTCATCCGTCGCCGCTACATGCTCTGGTGGTTAAATTATAACTGTGACCAGCTTTCTTTACACCTGGCAAAGCTCAAACAGTAATTTCTGATCATCTGCTTCGCCTTCTTCAGATGTGTTATCGGCTGGATTGTATGCAGGTTATGCCGTCAGTGCCGGTGTGATCTTCTTGGCTCTACAGTATCCAAAGAATGGTACTATTGGCCTGAACAGCATTCGGAACTGGTGGGGCAATACGGTCTACACCAAGACCGCCGATTATGTTGGTGTGCCAGCCAAGACGGTACCGGAGGGTGGGACGTTTGGTCCATCGAGCTGGTAGAGCTGAAGGGAAGGACGTGTTATCGGGTTGACCTGAATCGTGACCGTGGCGTAACTGAGCACCTCCGGTTCAGGTTCATTCGTCTCTGTTCAAGTGATTGTTGAAGGAAGTAGGAATTCCTTCCCTGCGATTCGATACCCAGTTGGTGACACCTGTAGAGTACACTACTTCCTTTCGTGTATAGGTGCTGTAGAGGCGTATATACGTTGGCGATGTGACTGCACCGCATCATGCTATGAGTCGTTTCGTCACGATTACTGTTGTCGTAATGCAGTATCGTTGGTTTAAGTTTCAAGCAAGTCCGTGGATGCATGAAAACGCACTCTTGTCGCGTCTGTGCACCATTAATCTAGCCGTCGAACCACCCCGCTCAAGCCATCTCCTCGCCCAGCAAGTTCCGTCGCGAACAAACCTGGGATGCGCACGCGTCCATTAGCGATCCATTCAAACACTGCAGCCCCTCACGCACACACCTGAGACACTCATCAAGCTTTCACCACCCTTAGATCGCTGCGCCTCCACCGCACCTGCTAGACCGGGCATGTACGGCACACCGGCGACTTAGCGCGTAGATCATCGGACTCGGATGGACCAGACCGACCGGCATCCGGGCACTGTCAAGCACCTCGAGTATCTACTTATGTCATCTCTTACTGTATTTGGTTGATGTGTCGTATCTAGTATCTCACGCTACCAAATCAGGTAAATGGAAATAATAAAAAGTTTTCGACCACCAAAGTCTCAAACTGAATATCTCACGCTACCAAATCAGGTAGCTAGCGCTTACCAAATCCACGCTGCGACAACTTATCGCACACGACGGGCAGGAATGGATAAGCAGAGTCTGCTTATAGATCAATTAATGTCCAATAATTCGAGTCTGTTAATCAGACTACAAATTTTAAATAAAAATAGTCTGCTAATTTACTGGGTGAATAGTTTAGCCGATATATCAATTCATTCCACCGGCTAAACTATTCACCCAGTAAATTAGCAGACCATATTTATTTAAAATCTGCAGTCTGATTAACGGACTTGACTTAGTCATCAGTTTATTGGACATAAGCGGACTCTGCTTATCCATTCCTGCCCGTCGTGGCGCAGCCAGTTTCCAACTCTATTGCACGGGCCTGGCTCGGATGCACCGTCAGTGCTCCTCAAATGCCCGTGCCTGTCCAACTCCATCAAATTTCACCACGTAAGCCCGCCCCGACCTCGAACTGATTACTACAACTCCTATCGCAAATGTCTTCAATTGAACGTGAAGCTCACTGGCAGGCTGAGTCGCTTTGAACGCTTTCATGCCTGCCTTGGCTTCAATGCTAATGCAATAACTACTACGACCCTCGGACCCTCTATCCTCGACTCGGATGGGACTCCGGTAGCGACAACGAATGAAACACGCATCAACCTGAACAACGTGAGACCGCACGGCCTTGACTTCTGAGGGCGGCTCAAGTCCACTCGAACAACGAACTGAATTTGTAGGTACCTAGACCAGTGACTACGGATGTAGTTAGTGGTAGATTCTCATGCTAATAGTTTACTGTAAGGTGCTCATCCTCAGTCGTTACAGTAACAAACGAACTGAGAGGGATGTGCTTCCCCCTCTACACCCAAGACCAAGTCGCCTGCCCATGCGGTGAGCGAGTCCAAACCGTCGAACACATACTCTTAGAGTGCAGACTCTACACCGCCGCGCACCGCAAGCACCTCACGGTTAATGGCCGCCCCCGAACCCTCTCCCAACTCTTTGCTCACCTGGAGTGCGTCCAAGAAATGCTCCGTTTCCTGGAAGAGACGGGAGCCTGCGCTAAGCCGTGGGCAGTGTGGGAACCGGGATGAAGGAAGCTTCAGGAGCAGAGCAGAGGAGAAGGCATTCCCCTCACAAAAAACCCGACCACCCTTTTTTTTTTTTTACGATCCTTCTGCTGTCCATAGCCAGCTCGCCCTGGCTCATATCTCACTATACACGCCTGAGCATATTACGTAGTACATGTACGTGACCGCCTCTGTACCGAGTTGTACGCGCCGCAGAATACAAATCCGGATTCAAAAAAAAAAAAAAAAAAAGAACTGAGGGATGGCACAGGAAGAGCTATTCATCACGTGCCTCCAGTGTTACTAATCGTGGCTGGCGAGGTTCACGTAGTCGCCTCGGATGTTCGCGGACATAGCCAGAGCGCGAGCTAATTACGAGGGTTGGGCGGGAGTGAGTAATCCCCGTAGCAAGAAGGCCTGTCTAGTAAAGAAGGGAACGAACCTTTTGCCATCTGGGGGGGCCTCTTGGTGTCGGAACCCCCGCCTGCTACCAGTGCTAGTAGTGCAGGGCGTGCTGCAGCCCAGGCTGCGAGCGCAAGGATGATGATGGACAGGTTGATACTGGTGCGCATATTAATGGCAGTGGATCCGTGCAGGGAGCACGTCCTTTAGTTGTTCTGGTGATACGAGAAAAGCTGTGGAAGAGAGAAAAAAGTTGGCAGCAACCCAGCAAGAGACGAATCTTCGAGTTTATGTACTCGAGCCAGGCTACCATGGCCATTTTTTAATACCCAATAGTGTATGGGCACGGACACAGTGGCGGTACAGATTCAGTTGCGATGCCACTTACGATACGCACAATCTTCTCGGGCTTCAGTTCGACATCCGCAGCGCTATCCGCTAAACGTAACTTCAAGAATCAAGCGGCCAATTACCACAAAAAGACCCTGGAAACAGCAGCGAGCATCGGCACGACAGCAGAGCGGATTGCACCCCTTCAGGCAACCGAGGCAAGCCATTCACTGGCAGTCCCAGACTCCCAGTCCCTGGTGCTGTTCAGGTATCCTTCGAGTTCCCCCAACTTCCCAGTGTAGTACGCCTCGGCTGCCACATGCACAGCCTTAATTTTCCTTTTCCTTCTCAGATTGCGGGATTTTCGGGAGAGCTCCGAGAGGGATAGCTGTAGTTACGCAGCTATGTAAATACGTATGCTACCTAATACGGTATAACCTTTAGGGTGACGCGTCAACCAAAACAGGTAACGTATGACATAAGGAAATACTCACTTCAGTTATTCGGTCAGAAAACTGAAGTGATGGGGCGCGAAAAGAGTCCTTAAATACATAACAACGAGTGTAGAATCGGCCGAAAAGCTTCGGACTTATATCAGAGAGTAAATGAGTGATAAATGAACTAATATAAAGCAATAAATTGTGGGGAGCGAATGGAGAACGTGAAGGATTTCAGCGTCCTTTGATCATTACATAAGGACTTATCTAATCTAAGATAACGAAGCGGTAGTACCATGCGGATAACCGCGCTGTCCGGTCCCCAACTCCGGGCCGGTCCAACAATAGCGACGGAGTCGAATTATGCGTCACAAAATTGAGAAGGGTTTATGCAGGAACCTCACTTCCAAATTTGCCTAATATTTGCCAAAGCAGGCACAATTTTTTCCAAAGCTGCCCAAAAATATGCCAAATTCAACAAATGCAGGACATGTAAGGTAGAGGCAACACAGAACTTTCTAATGTCCAGCCTGCATGATTTTGGTTTTCCGGCCTCGTTTGGCCTGGGGGATGGCCAAGCCAAAAGCCATCAACCAGGGCTTGGCCCCAGCTTGGCCCAGCTTAGGCCATGGCTTTGATATAAAAAATGTTCATTTGGCACTCGAGCCGAGCATTCATAACACCTCTTTGGCATACAGGAAGCTATTCAGAGTCATACAAAGCCTCGTCATCCTCATCTTCAATAAGTAGCCCATCCTCGACATCTGACTCCTCTCCAGACTCACCACCAGCAGCGACCAGCTCAGTAGGACCCGGAGATGTCGTTTTTCGAGGACGGGGCGTCCGAGTCTCATATGGTCGTATAGCTCCAAATCAGAGAGTGGACGCTTAGTTTGAAGGCGTTGGTAAGAAAGCGTAGGCCTAGTCATCAACCAAACCAATCAGAGGGTAACCACAGAAAGGATTGCAACACAGCGCTTACACAATCCGCTGTGCTTCGTCGATTGGGTATTACGCCTTCGCAGAGGGTGGGGGTGAATAACGTTGGCGATACTCTCGCGCGTAAATGTCTCCTCGCGAAAACGGCGCTTGATATCATTCAAAACCTCTGCATGCGCTGGGTTTGTCTCATCAAGGACATTCTTCAGTGCAAGATACGAAGCACCGAGGCAGTTGCAGAAGTGCTGTGCGAAGATCCAGCCACGATCAGTGGTCAGGGTAGGGTGCCACGGGCGGGACTCACAAGCTCAGCCTATGCACTCCGCCCTCGACCCTCACTCACGCCATCTTGTAGTTCCCTCACGTTCCACATGCTGATGCCCTGGAGCGAGTGCTGCAGCCCCACATGCAGGTACGGCAAAAGGTCTTTGACGCTGCCCTCATCCTGCACATCGCCCGATGTGCCCTGCGTGACCTTGACCATTGATGACTCAGAAAAGTACCGTGTCTTGGCCACGTTCTCGTGCACGTGGTTCTCTCTCTGGGCCTTGCTCGGCGGCGTGGGGTACTTTCTGGGCATCCCATCGAGCTTTGAGCCTGAGCTCTGCGCTATGCCGGGCTTTCCATTTTCCATCGCCTCGTTAAAACCCATTCCACGATACGCTTTGACCCGCTTGCCTTCGTGATAGAAGTACTCTCCGGGAGTCTCGGTCATACCCGCGAGCAAGCCCCCGCGCCAAGGGCGAGAGTCTTGAAGATGTGGCCGACATTGGAGATGGCGCCGTCCGCGATAACGGGGACACCAAAGAGAGGCAAACACCCCAACCGCATAGATGACACTGGCTTGAGGGTGCCCTACAGCCATGATCTCCTGCGTGATGCATATTGACCCGGACCCCATGCCGACACGCAGTCCATCGGCGGCGGCAGCAACCAACGTCGCCGCTTGCTCGCGCATCACAACATTAGTACCCGCAATGATCTCGAGCTTGGGGCCGCGGGGTAGGTTTTCTTGATCCATTGAATCGTTTCCACCTGAAAGACCACTGGCAAGTTGCCCTACGAAGAGTCAATGACAACAATGTCGAGGCCTCCACTAGGGAGGCAAGGCGATCCCGGTCACGGTCATCGGCCCAACGACGGGGCACGTACCAATCGCTGCAGCGGAGTACAGCCTGAGTACAACGGTGGATCCGCCCCACGTCTAGTGTCACTCCATTTCAAGTTGTTTACAGTAGCATTCCATTTCCGACATTACCAAAACTTATCTTGTCTGCGGCGCGAGACCTTGTCAGTCTCTTGGCTTTCCAGTGTGCCACATACAAATAGGAGGGCGTCGTCAACCTGATACAGTACGTAATTTATCAAGTTTTGCCGTCATCTCGTCGCCGCCAATGACTTGAGCAACGAGGACTATTGTATCCGAATCATTACCCCAATCTGTCCTCTATTCCAGAACGCGTCCCTGGGCAGTATTTAGAACATCGTTCACAATCGCTCCCTCATTTCTTCGACGTGAGATTCATCACCTACACCATCACCCCTTCCCGCTCATCATCCATAGAACGTCCCACCTTTCCCCACAACCTCATCTACTCGTTGTAGCCCATGGCTCTACCTGTACCCTTAAGTTACCTGCTGAACATCAATCTTCTCGATGACCTCCACCATGAGCAATGCCTTCTCGATTTTGACGCATCCGTCTCCTACAGCGGGATAGCCTGTGTATCGTCGCCTCTTCAGAACTCATACTAACAGGGTACGGGCTTTGCCAATAAGTGATTCTCTCCTGTCTTGACTCCCATTATAATCCACAGCGCAAGCTCTCGAGCTTCCTCAATATGATCGACACGTCAGGCCTCGCAGGATGTCTAAGAGGAGAAGTGTCCCTCTCCCCCGAGCAAATTGCTCAGATGCTAGAGTTGAAATCCTCTTGCTTGGTATAGTTACGACCAATGGGTCCAGGACATTCGGTATACGGGTGTTGGACCGGCCCGGAGTTGGGGACCGGGACAGCGCGGTTATCCGCATGTACCGCTTCGTTATCTTAGATTAGATAAGTCCGTATGTATTGATCAAAGGACACTGAAAAGTTTCACGTTCTCCATTCGTTCCCTACGACTCATTGCTTCATATTAGTTCATTTATCACTCATTTACTCTCTGATATAAGTCCGAAGCTTTTCGGCCGATCCACGTTCGTTGTTATGTATTTAAGGACTCTTTTTGCGCCCTATCACTTCAGTTTTCTGATTACTTATGTCATACGTTACCTGTTTTGGCTGACGCGCCACCCTAAAGGTTGTCGCTACCGTATTAGGTACTTATGACTTATAATATTAGTTTTTCTGACCGAATAACTGAAGTTGTCGCTACCGTATTAGGTAGCATGCTTAGAGTTAGCTGCGTAACTACAACGGGTACGTTCTGTCGTGATACTGACTCGTCTTTGGCTGATGTCGTGTTTATCAAAGCACACTTACATGTTGCCTAACCGCCTAGGTTGCCTTTGCTCGTGACCATAAAGAACTACGATAGTCCTCGATGATATGTTTCTCAACGAGAGCACGCTTGATCGTTTCTCTCGCATCATGACCAAGACCCCCTCTGACACTCCTGCACTTGGCACATTGATGGCGATGGCATCGAGATCATCCATGCGGATTCTAACAACCGCACAAGATGCATATAGCCACAGGTTTACGTTGATATGGTTAGCCTACAAACAGAAGATTCCCTCCGAAGAGCCACGCCTCAACCTCTATATGCAGGCTCTTCAGCCCAACTTCGACGACACCCACCTTGTCAAGTCTTGACGGCAAACCTAGCATTTGGCTCTCGCTATAAATAAGTCGGCCGTGACGATGTGCGTGGTGGCCGACTCGCAATGCGATCTCGTGTTCCTGGAGCTCACTCCAACGTTCGTAGATCTGTCCCTTTATATGCGCCTAATCATTGATTGTTACATGCCAGTGTAGCCGTACAACTGACCTTCATCTCTCATCGGGAGCCATAACAAGAACCTTAACGGCAGCCGCTCTTACTACCTCGCTCATCCACAGTTACCTTTCAATGTCTTTCATCACAGATATGGGCGCTTAGATTAGATCTACAACTAACTCGACAGGTTGCATATTCGGGCATGCCATCAAAGAGTACCCCATTATCTTGGTCGCAGAGCCCTGCACGGATTATAAGACGGGCTTCTCGCGCAACCGTCCCGGAGACGTGGCCACTTCCTCTGAGGCAGAGGCGACGTGTTTCACGCACATACTCGAACCATGTGCGGCAAAGCATGGCCTTTCAATCAACGAATTCATTGAGTGATACAACATCTGACATGGTGGAGCCCAAACTCGACGAGTACTTCTCGCACGATCGCGTTGTGCGCGAGTGCGAGTCTGGCCACGACTTGTCGTTTCGCCTCGAGGAGTACTGTGACATCCTCGGCACTACCGACATCCTAGCTCTCATCTACGAGTACGAGATTGACATTACAACAGGAATCCGCGAAGTATTCGACGAGCACTCCGACCTTCCATTGTCCCTTCGGAGCGTCAAGGCATATGCGAATCGGCACCGCGGACTCTCCCGTGCAGGCCAGCAGTCCAGTGTGGATTGGTCTTCTTGCGCAGACATCTGCCGGGAGGAGATCGCTGGGGCAAAAATAAGAGCTTGGACTTTGAATACGATGCTATCCAGGAAAAATGTGCCTGCATGAGAGGCGCACCCCGTGCTAGCCTCTGTGGGCTAGGCGTGCGAACGAAGAGTGAGGGTGAGTTGTCGAGGACTTTCCGCACTGAACCCAAATTGAGTATGTGTGCTTTAGATTCGAATCACCTTGGAAATTCGACGTTCTCATTGGGTCGCTCTCTGGGATTGGGCTGTACCGTGAGAAGGTCTCCCGGCAATGGGGTTACCATTACAGTAGCTCACTCAAGGCGCTATTCACAGCCTGTCCAAGCCATCCACCACGTGCACCTCCCCTCGTTCGAACACTTGTAGCTTGAACCTTGTAGTATTCATGCACCGTTTTTGATCAGTTATTTCTATGCTGTAGACCATCCCACTGCAACCGTATTTGTTGTTTCCATTTCGACTATACTGCAATAAAAAGGCTTGTTGACTTTGGGTCCGAAGATCATCCTCTCAAGTGCCTGAAGGCGTGATGTCTCCTTTCCTCTCGAGATCTTCCAGCAATAGACCAGCCTATCATTGCTGTTGCTTGAAGCAACGTCATGAAACCACCACAACCACCCAAGACTCTTGAACCTTTGTGTCGCCTATCGAGTACCCTAGTCGCGCTTCGCCATATCCTATTACCGAGGAACATCGTGATGATTGGTGCGGTACCCCCAAAGTACACCGTTCCTGCCAATACCTCCTCTCCTCTCATTCCTCTCCCGTATTCTCACTGGTAGCCACTCGACGTCGGTAGGAAAGTGCCGTCAGGGAGATGCATCTTTAGATATTTCCTAGCCTGCCGCAAAGTCGTTCTTAGCGGCCTCAACTCCTTCCCCTACACCGTGACGCATCTGCTAGCTTCACCAATGCCTCAGTTGTTGCTACTCCGCCTCAAAGCAGCCTGCCCTTACCCTCATAACTACTTATCCCTTCGGTTACTAACGCTAGACCACTATCCTTTCACCAGTTGCTCCCTTCTCCCACTCTGACAGGAGTTGTCCTCGACGTCGAACAGAACAATAACATCACCAGACTAAGAAAAATACGTATGAGCGTGTGGAGTGATACGATGTTCGATCATACCTCAATGTACACCATACTCCGACAATAATCGCACAATCTCCCGGTCTCCGCTTCTTCATGCTGCCTGAGATGCAGTCAAGCCTTCATAGTTCCGTACATGAACATTTGCACTTCGTTCGAGTAGCAACTTGACAATTTCGAAGTAACCGTTGTATGACGCGAGATGCAATGGAGTCCAGAGGTCCTGCTCCTGTGCGTCCACATCGGCGCCTTGGTCAAGTAACAGACGCGCGACATCGAGATGTCCGTATCGTGATGCTACGTGCAGGGGGGTCCACCCGGCCTTGTCCCGGGAATTCACATTCCCACCATGCTTGATTAACAACTTTGCGACTTCAAGTTTTCCATCCGATGACACCCAACCCAACGGAGTCTGGCGAAATGTATCCCGTTCGTTGACATCCGCTCCACGGCCAATTAATGACCGTACGATGTCAAGGTTCCCATCTTGACATGCGGTAAGCAACGGAGTCTCGTCGTCAAAGAAATTTGCGTTGTCCCCACAGTTGGGTGATGACTCCGCAACGGCGGAATGCGTGTCTTGGGATGCCACGTCCGGCGTAGGCAGTTCCCACAAAGGCGAGAAGAGAAAAGTAAGAAGGCAGTAGTACCAGTGGCGATGTTGCGCCGCTCAACTATGGGACGCGGCTGCTGAGACGTTGTGCCGATAGTATCTTTCCTTACTGCAACGCGGCTCCATCATGATAATAAGCCGAGTAAAACGCGCCCTCCGACATGACCTGCGGGTACCACCGTACCTGATTTGGAGAAGGCCATGACGAGTGTAAGACTAGTTTGGGAGACCCGTCGTGGACGGGGCGGGCAGTGTGCTGCGGCGACGCTCCGGGGCGCGCGCACGCGCACTCGAGAGCAGCATAATCATCTTTGTCGTCTTCGTCAGCAGCTGCGCCGGCGAGGGCTAGAATACACAACTCCCACTCAACACACCCTTACATTTGTGCTTACTTACAGAGACATACTTTCACCACCTTCACCACAAGTGTTCCGCCTCCCCCACCTTTACTTCCTCCTTCATGCCTCACTGACCCTACCGTCGCATCGACCGCTGATGACCAAACCTCACACACGTTCTTTCCTTCTACCTTGTGTTGTTTGTGGGTCTGAGAGTGGACAGCGGAGTTACCTATTGACCCAGACTAATGGCCATTATTGCCCAGATATCTGGGGCTAGACAGTGACAGGGTGACCAGAGAGCTGGCGTGCAGCGATGAATTGATCCAAGGCCCGCGATCCGGATGCGCTCCCCAGTGAAATGCTGTGTAGTGCAGGTAACACCTCCATGACCCTGTCCCCAGTGAGCTCTTGCAGCGCAGACGCGATGAATGGCACCACCTCGGGTTTTATTCGCAGGCTCTGCAAAGCGATAAATGGGCGGAAAATTTCCAACCACCGCGCGTGATCCATGTCGTCTTCCCGGTCCTCATTCACGTACTGTGACAGGATGTAAAGGCTTTCCACACTGGAGAGGAGGGGCGAAAGCAGATTGCATATGTGCACTAAGAATGAGAGTTGCCAATCAGTTGCGTGGCACAGAACACTAATCCTTGGAAATGGATACCCGTGATTTTGGTCAACGGGACGAAGTTCGATCCGGCCAATATCATCATAACAGTACAGCCATGCACGCTTGAATGGCCCGAGCGTCGCTGCGCGAGAGACGAACTCGAGCAGGTGTGGAGAACCAAAGATGTCCTGATTGAAGAACGTTATTTCGGTGCTACGAATAACAGGAGTGTCTATCCGGGCCAGGAGGTCATCCAGGTACCCGCTAACGCCTTGGAAATCCAGCTCGGTGAGAGCGGGGAGGACAATGCGTGTCTCCAGGGGTGGACGCTGGCTCCCCCGATAGGGGCAGGAAGACCGAGATTGGAATTTGAGGGTAAGGAATTCGAGCTTGGTCAACGCGGACAGGCATGTGACCATCGCTTCGGGCGAAATGTACCCGGTATGTGGCACACCGGAAAGCCAGAGATCGACAAGGTCTCGCGCAGACAAAATAAGTTTTGGTAGTGCCGGAAATGGAATGGCAAACAAATAGAGTGACTCTAGACGTGGGGCAAATCCACCCAAGAAGGTATCAGGAAGCACTGGCACCGGTGCTGTCTGACCATAATAACGAAGATCGAGAGACGTCAGCACCGGAAATGGCTCCTGCATCACTGTGGCGACTCGTTCCAATAGAGAACTCTTTAAAAAGGAGAGATCAACCTCGCGCACGCGATCATGGTGCTCGAGTGCGGCGATGATGTTATCGCCACCGAGGTGTGTCAGTTTCCGGTCGGATATGATGATAGGTAAGGGCGGCCAGATATGGAGCATCTCCCTCACAGGGGTTGTCGCTTTGCATTGAAGTTGCAGATCAAGACGGTGAGGCGATCCAAACACGATGTATCGCCATCTTCGGCATATGTGTACAAGCTTCAACCACCTCAGGCTGCCAGTGAATAGATTGAAATCGAATATGTCCAAGAGGACATCGTCAGGGAGGGATTCGATTGTCACGCGTTGGAAAGGAATAATATCTGCACCATAAAGGTCAGTGATCAGTGTTCAAGGCGCTGACTCGGAGCAGGAGACGTACTTCGTCCTTGTTGATTAGAGAATTCCTCCAGGTGACGCGCAACACACTTTCCTGTCCTTGAGTTCATAGAAGACTCGGATGTATCTACCAACATCAAGGAAGTAGCAGAGAAAGAATGGTGGGCGATACTAATATCGCTTCGTTGGGAGGATGGATGACTGATTGGCTTTTGAGTGCAACTAGTTGGAGACTGGTGAGTACCAAGTTGGGCACTTTTCCAACGGGATTAGTGAGGATATAGACGTACTTTGGAGAACTCATCGACAGTGAAATTGACAATATACAGGAGAGACAGTTGCAATAAATATAATATACTATAACCCACAGAGAAGCCGTGGTTGCGGTCCTCGTCAAGTTGTGGAAGATACTACGGCTGCACGTGCGCGCCGCCTCAGAACACGGGTCGACTCTGTAATATTTTGTTAGGGGGCAATCCGGCGCCAGCCGAATAGCGTGCGAGCGGAGCGCACTACCGGAGGAGTAGCGGAGCGGAGCGCGATGGAAACGCGCCGGATGCTCATAGGGGGCACTCGGATAAACTCGGAATCATATGCAATCGCTCCGAGGGAGATCCGGGTGCATTGATACTAGTAAGATAAACAAGTCCATACGCTCGTATTGTACTGTACTGTACTTAAGTACACGAGTAGATGGACGAACGATACTCTGTTCGGCGGGCACCCCCGTCAATTACTGTGTGACACAAATCTTAACATATTTTTTTCGCAGATGTGAAGAACGATACAATGGTTTCCTCGGAAGGAGGACACTGAATATATAGAAGTAGCAGCGACCGCTGATCACAGTGACGTTTTAGGG
>QLOZ01002238.1:0-11063 GCA_003314065.1 Lactarius sp. MG50 | reverse complement strand
ATACTGCATCACTATGGCCACTGCCATGCCACCACCATGCTAGCAGCATTGCTGTTGTTACGCTTTCAACACTTTTGACCCACTTATGGTACCACTTCTCTTTCTCCTCGACCTCTGACCCTTTGAGTGTTTCGAACCCTTGACCTGACTACGATATTGACTCACGTGACCCGACTCGGAAGCCTGCTCTCGCGACCCATTAACTATATAAGGTAGCCTAGCCCAGCCTTGTATCCCTAGGCTTGTTCTCTTTGTACCAATACTGAGCTCCGCTCTGGCCCGCAGTGGCTAACCGGCTTTCCTCTCATCTTGTGAACCCTCAGATCCTCAGGTTGATTGCCTGACTTTGAATCCCCTTTGTGAACCCTTGTCATTGGGTTGCACGCCTAAGGGGACCGCCGCTGTGTTTAGTCTCAAGCCCGAGACTTGCAGCGTCTGAGTCCAGTCTTGACTCAGTGACCGATCGACACGATACGCCCAGCGCTCAGGCGTAACATTAGAACAAGCCTCCCCGAACCCACGAACGACCGACACTATAGGGCAAATTTGAAGACCCTAGAGACATCGACACATCCTACACTGATCGCCTAATCGCGAAAGATCCAACCGACCGAAAGTCACGTGACTACCATCGATCGAAAGATACGAATCACCCGATCCCAGATCTGAGAGCGCTTATCAATCGCTCCACGATAACGACTGATACACCGAGATCGGCAACGGGATTACTCCCTGCCACGAAGACATCGACATGCAAGCCCCTGTGGCGATATTCCCACCAGGGTATGGACCCCCTGGACCGAACCCACCGAACGCACCCCAGAACGTACCACCAGCACCCCAACCGCAAGATCACGATCTCCGGTTGGAGGGCCGAGAACCACCCGTCTTTGACGGCGATCGCACTACCACCGACTTGTTCATTCACGAACTGAAACTCTACCAATACCTGAATGGAGAACATCCAATCATAGTCAACGAACCGACCCGAATTGCACACGCTCTGACCTATGTTCAAGGGTCAGCAGTAACCGAATGGAAACGCACGCAAGAAGAGTGGCTCGTAACCACCTTCAACCCCACCTGGGACAACTTCGAAAACCAGTTCATGCAGGACTGGACTGACGTGAATGAATCGTATCGCGCGTCAGCGCAACTCGACATTCTCACCATGACCAAAGACGACATTGACACCTACATCACCTGTTTCGCGGAGTTAGCACGCAAAGCACTATACCACGAAGACGATCCCGCAGTGCTCAAGAAATTCAAAAGGGGACTAACCTTGCAATTACTCGAGGCCTGTATGAAATACGACAAACCACAGACATGGGATGATTGGAAGGCATCCAGCAGACAACGACAGGCCATCATCACGGCCCTCAAACCTCATAGACAAACAGAATGGGAAGAGCGTCACGCACGCATCCCTTCGCCCTCGATCGATACACCATCACTCACGCGAGCAACTACACCTGAATCAGAACCAGAATTGATGCAGACAAACCGAATCATCGCCTACAAGGAACAGCAACGTGCGTACGGAAGATGTTTCCTATGCGACGAATCAGGGCACATTCAACGTTATTGCCCTAGGAAGGAACCAGACGCAAAGCCGATGAAATTTGCTCGATTCACTACGAGCAGCCACACCACGTCAACAAACACCCAACGACAGCAGAACAGAGACACCAAATATAGTCAGAAACACCGTCAAGGATGGTGTCACCCCGGACACACCCAAAAACCACTGAAAGAGAAGACACAAATCACATCGCGACAGGTGTTCGAGTACCTGAAGGGACTCAACGCTGAAGAACATCAAGCCCTATGTACCAAAGCGATGTTTAGCCAAGACGTATTCCTACCCCGCACCAATTCTATTCGAATTCCGATTTCCTTCCATACCGCACAAACACAGAAGGACCTCCTAGCGTTCCTCGACTGTGGAGCTACGGAGTGCTTTGTGAGTCAACCGTTTGTTGAACGTCACAAGCTGGGAACCCGATTACTACGAATCCCACGGAAGTTGAAGAACGCTGACGGCACGGCCAACGCCGGAGGAAACATTACCCACTACACCGACCTAGAAGTCCTCACAGGAGAAGAACCCCATGTTTTGCGGTTCTTTATCGCAGATATGGATGACAACCACGTCGTACTCGGGTACCCATGGTTCGCCGCCGCCAACCCAACACCAAACTGGAGAGAGGGCACACTTCCTACCAGTGTCATCTTATGAACAATCAGAGTGGCATCAGGAAAACCAACGCCCACGATTAGAGTCGCTGGAATGTCCACAGCAGAAATCCACAACGAACCCTTCTGGGAAGAAGGCGATCAACTCTTCATCCGATGCGCCAAAACCACAGTAGCACAACAACTAGCCGAACAAGCGGCAGACAAAACAGAACGACGATGGGACGAAATTGTCCCTCCACAGTACCACGCACATGCCAGAGTTTTCAGTGAAGAAGCCGCACAGAGATTCCCTGATACTCGACCATGGGACCACGCAATCGAACTGAAACCGGACGCCCCACAGACCTTGGACTGCAAGGTCTACCCACTCACCCCAGCCGAAGACATCGCACTACAGAAATTCATTGACGAGAACCTTGCAAAAGGTTATATCCGCACATCAAAATCCCCATATGCATTCCCCTTCTTCTTTATCAAGAAGAAGAACGGCGACCTCAGACCAGTCCAGGACTATTGTAAACTCAATACCTGGACCACACGCGACATGACGCCACTCCCCCTTATCCGGGAACTCATGGATCAACTCACGCAAGTGAATGGGCAGCCAGCGGCGCTCTTCACTAAACTAGACATTCGCTGGGGCTACAATAACATCCGAATCCGAGACGGTGATCAATGGAAGGCGGCATTCAAAACCAACTGAGGGCTTTTCGAGCCCATGGTTATGTTCTTTGGACTCACGAATGCACCAGCCACCTTCCAATCCATGATGAACTGCCTCTTCCGCGAATTGATCAACGAAGGATACGTCACGGTATACATGGATGACATCCTAATCCACACCCCCCGCGACCTATATCTACACCACCGAGTAGTAAATGACGTCCTATTGATCTTAGGACACAATGACCTTTTCCTGAAACCCCAGAAGTGCCAATTCGAGTCAGACTCCGTCGAATACTTAGGAGTCATCATCAGCGAAGGATCTATCGCCATGGACCCAGTCAAAGTCGCAGGCATCAAGGCCTGGAAACGACCTACGACCCTGAAGGAAGTCAGAGCGTTGCTCGGCTTCCTGAACTTCTATCGCATGTACATCAAGGGATTCAGCACCCTCGCCGCACCACTCAATGCCCTTGTGGCCTATTGCGCCAAAGGAGGCAAATTTTATTGGGACGAGTCCCACCAGGAAGCATTCGACGCACTCATTGACGCAGTTATCACTGCCCCTGTCCTCCGACAACCTCAGTTTGACAAACCATTCATCGTTGACACTGATGCCTCGGCATATGCCATTGGGGCTGTACTACAGCAGCACAACGATAAAAACAGACTACAACCGGTTGCGTTCCTGTCGGCGACCCTCGACGAAACCCAAAGGAACTGGGACATTTATGACAAGGAACTGTATGCAGTCGTACGCGCATTAGAATACTGGCGACCGTATCTAGCCGGTTCCCACCACCAGACCCTAGTCCACACCGATCATCACAATCTCCAGTATTTCAGGAAGCCCCAAAACCTGAACTGACGACAAGCAAGATGGCACCAGGAACTCGCAGACTATGACTTCAAACTGGTGCATGTACCTGGGAAGAAACACATCCCTGCCGACTTCCTATCATGACCCTTTGGTGTAAACCAAGGAGACGACGATAATAAAGGAGTTACTCTACTCCCTGAAGCCAGATTTGCCAAGCTCGCATTTCCTGAAGAAACAGAAGCGAGGCGCGAAATCCTATGCCTCCATCACGATCACCCACTCGCTGGCCACCCTGGCATCGCAAACACCCAACACCTACTCGACCAACAGTACGAAGGAGAGGGCATGAAGGAGTTCGCCGCAGAGTACGTACGCGGTTGTGCCTCATGCCAGGAAAATAAGCCACGAACACACCATCGACGAGCCCCACTCCAATGCTTACCAGTAGACCCAACACAGGGTCCATTCCAAACCATCGCCATGGACCTCATCACAGATCTCCCCAAATCTCACGGCTTTAATGCCGTCCTCACGATAATCGACCAAGGTTGCTCCAAAGCAGCAAAATTCCTCCCTTGTACCACGAACATCACAGGAGAGGGTGTAGCTGCCCTCTACTTACGACATCTGATCCCCTGGTTTGGAATACCCAGGAAGATTATCAGCGACCGCAACCCCCAATTTGTCTCCCAATTCACCATGGAGCTCTGCCGGCTCCTTCACATTCAGCAAAACGTGTCAACAGCGTTCCACCCTCGAACCGATGGTGCCAGTGAATGCGCTAATCAATGGCTGGAGCAATATCTCCGCCTCTGGACCTCGAACGACCATACCGTGTGGGCCCCCTATCTTCCACTTGCCGAATACGTCCACAACTCATGGCCCCATGACCACTCGGGACAAACACCCCATCAACTCCTCTTTGGCACGAAGCCATTCATCCCGATGTCCACTGAAGAAGCTTGGGTGCCAGAAGTCACCGAGCGTCTTCAGAAGATCCGGGAAGCGCGGGAGGTAGCAGTGAAAGCGTTTGAAACCGCGACCGACAGGACAATACCAGTCGAATTCGAAGAAGGGAACCAAGTGTGGCTCGAAGGACGCAATCTCAAGCTTCACTACCCCACGATGAAGTTAGCACCACGACGATACGGCCCCTTCCGTATCACACAAAAACTTTCCCCCATCACCTATCGCCTGGCATTACCAGCCACGATGCGGATCCACCCCACGTTCCATGTGGATCTGCTCACACGATACATTGAGACAAACGCCCACGGACACAATTATGCCCGACCAGATCCAGAAGTGATCGAAGGGGAACCCGAATGGGAAATTGAATCCATCCGCAAGGCGGACCTTTACGGCAGGAGGAGGGAACTCCGTTTCCTAGTCCATTGGAAGGGATTCCCAGCATCTGAAGATTCTTGGGTCCCGGCCCAGGATCTCCACGCACCTGACCTGGTAGAGGACTTCTACCTACGTAACCCCAACGCACCACGAGCCACGCCACAGGCGCCGAGATGGCACCTGCCTCGCGAGGGGGGTAATTCCTCTACGCCTACCCCCACAATACCATCGATAACAACAGAACCCGCAAGATCATTAGCCCCTCAGCCCAACACGAGGCCAACATCGACGACTACAAGAACTGGCAGACAGACGCGACTCCCAGCAAGATACGCGTTCCTCAAACTTTTCCCCTCACGATTCCAACAGTCACTAGCGAACCGACATCAACCCGCAATCCCTTGGGACGCTTCATGAATTGGGACATTCCTCCCATTCCCTACTCCTATTTCTACTACTACTATTCGCCCACCGACAAGAAACACATCGCAAAACAACCACTGAAAGAAGAATACCCACGACCCCCTAATATACGCACATTCCACACCCTCGCATCGCCGCACGCCATCCCATTCATCCCAAAGCAACCGAAACACGAAACCCGGCAGAATCGACACTTGAATCTCCACCCCTACTTCTGCAAATCCAACTACTGCCCTTACCATCACCCGTACTAAATGCCCCCATTCCCACTCGATTACACGTACCCGATACCCGAACGATTCCCACGACGACTCGATGCCCCGACTACTACCACCAGGGAACCACTGTTCCAAGCCGCTCCTTCCACTCCCACCATCCAACTACCCCGATTTCTACGATCGATTCCCAGTCGAAGCGAACAACGCATCGAAGAGATGGGCGCCAGCACCACCAGCAGTACACACGATACAAATCCAGATGGTCAAGACCTTTCAGAACTTACACCTTCTCACAACCAACCATCTGACTCAATGCCAACGATATTGTCGCCAACGAGGCCCCGATCCGACACATGTCGATCTGGGGATTCATTGGGCGACTTGGAAACTGAACTGGCTATGCTTAGGTCAGATACTGAAAGACCTGGACGCGATCACACCCCCATATACATGCATCATTCCACCGCCACCTCTATCACCCCTCGATCCACTGACGCCATCAGAGACGGGATCCCCACAACTACAGTACCCCGCATTAGAGCACCACGACCACGACCATATCGTACCTTGATCACCGGTACAATCGCCGCCCTGCAGACTCAAGCGGAGACCTATCGAGCTCCCTGGAGTCCAGAAGAAGTGGAGAGACTACGCAAAGCCGATCGAGAAGCCCACTCCATCGCGATCACTCTTGCCACCATACATAATGTCACCTGTGACGAGCACTGTCGCCAAAACCCAGACCACGACCACCGTCTGCTCCAGAAACTGCGAGAGTTTAGTCGCTCCAGTTCCTCCATCCTAAAAGCCCTCGACGAAGGACGCATCGTCCTGAACCCGGAAGCCAAAGAACTGATTGACGACACCTGCTATGACTCTTTTGCCTGATTACGATATGCATCTGACAAACACCCGATTGACGATCTTGTTACGATACGTTCCTGACTGGATTGATTCGAACCCCCGTTCTTGTACAATATAAAAGGTTGACGATGAACACGTGCCCTTGATCGCAGATACCCCCATGTCCTCTTCGGAGTCTTCACCCTTGCCGACGACACCTTTATCCTCCCCTGAATCGGCGACACCCCGACAGCGACCTCCTACTACCCCGTGACGAACTCAATGATGATGACATGCACCCCGACATCGCAGAAACCTCGACCTAGACAGTCGAGTGAATGCCTTCATGACACGAATATATGAGATCGTCGCACAAAATATGGTCGCTCGCCTTACCTATGAGGCGCATTTCACCTGGGGACCCATTACACCATCCACGACGGCTTTACTCGACTCCATCATCGATGAGGACACAGTCATGACAGATGCCTGGTGAAGCCGGGACGTCTTCAGACCTGACAGAGGGGCAGTGTTATGCTTTCAACACTTTTGACCCACTTATGGTACCACTTCTCTTTCTCCTCGACCTCTGACCCTTTGAGTGTTTCGAACCCTTGACCTGACTACGATATTGACTCACGTGACCCGACTCGGAAGCCTGCTCTCGCGACCCGTTAACTATATAAGGTAGCCTAGCCCAGCCTTGTATCCCTAGGCTTGTTCTCTTTGTACCAATACTGAGCTCCGCTCTGGCCTGCAGTGGCTAACCGGCTTTCCTCTCATCTTGTGAACCCTCAGATCCTCAGGTTGATTGCCTGACTTTGAATCCCCTTTGTGAACCCTTGTCATTGGGTTGCACGCCTAAGGGGACCGCCGCTGTGTTTAGTCTCAAGCCCGAGACTTGCAGCGTCTGAGTCCAGTCTTGACTCAGCAACCGATCGACACGATACGCCCAGTGCTCAGGCGTAACAGCTGTGGCCATTGCCATGACCGCTGCTATACCACTTCACCATGGCCACTGCCACACCAGCACTGCCATGCTGGCAGTGCCACCACAACTGCTGCCATGCCAGTAGTGTCACTGGCCACTGCTGTGCATGCAGGCAGTGTCACCACACCTGCACCTGCACCATTGCTGTGGTGCAGCTGTGGCAGCAATGCAGCTGTGGGAGGAGGTGGCATGGTACTGAGTGCACCCACACACCCTGAGCAAGCCCCTGTTGCACAGCAGCAAGCAATGGCTTGATATCTGGAAAGCAGGGGCTTTTAATGGAGTGAGGGTGATGTAGTGCAGCAACTAGTGCACAGCTAGCAGGTGTGCAGTGGATCTTTAAAGGAGACTCTTACTTAGTTGTACTAGCTACTAAGAGGGCGAAAGCAACTCTGCATTTACCAGGCAAAAAGCTGGTGCTTATATACATGTAGGCATGTGTGACATGACAATATGGTGATGTGCATATATCCTAATATATCATAATATATCCCATAAGGGGATATTGCCCATATGTCCAGATTAGGCCTAGTCAGACCTAGAGCAGCCTGGATCCCTGTGGGATCTGGCCCTTGTGTTGCCAGTTCAACAGGTGACATGCACAACATGTCTTGGCTCCAGTTTGGACTTGGTTCACTTGATGGCACCCTTAACTTGGACTACTTGGCACACTTGCTATATGTACTTGGATGCTTGGCTTTGCTTGGTGCTCTTATCTAATGTCTTGCCATGCTTACTCTGTTGAATGCTCTTTTTAGACTTGTTTCACTTGACAGCACCATGCACTTGCCTTGGCTTGGTGCATTTACTTGGATACTTACTCTGCTTGGTGGTCTTGTCTATGTCTTACTATGCTTAGTTTGCTGGGTGCTCTTATTGATGAACTCACTAAGTGAAGAATAAGTGACTTAGCTTACTTGGTGGGCTTTTAAGAGAAATAAGGTAACTAAGTCTACTAAGTTTTTTGTGCATTTTGCTGATGCAACAATATCTAAAACCATGCATAGCAGCTTTCCATCCTGTTCCAGGTGAACTGTGATGGCAACAAATGCCCTGTGATTGGGGGAGGTCCATGTGTCTATTGCAAAGCTCAGTTTGCCATGATATTCCTTAACTCCAGTAAGCCCCCTTTTAAGCTTAATTCACCAAAAATGTTCACTTACCTGTAGTACCTTAGCAATTCTTTGGCTTGTATGTGCAAACACCATTTGAATGTTGTGTGACACTGTTGAGGGAGAAGGTATGAAATAGCCTGGCTGCCCAGTTTTCATCAACAAATAAAAGCCATGGTCATTGACAATCTCAAATGGCCAGGCATTTTCAGAAACCCAATGGATAAACTCAGCTCTATAAGCAGTGTATCAGTGGGTAATTCATTACTTGTTGCATAAGGGGAAACAAACCTTGCTTCATTTTTGGGGTGTTGATGGTGTGAGTAAGTAACCTTTGATTTTCCAAGTCTCTTAAAGACTGCTGTAATTGACCCATTTCTTGATACTAGGTTGGCCACAGAGGTATGAGTGCCTGACAGATTTTTTGTTAGGTCTGCAGCTGTAACAGCCTCTTCTCCTCAGCATAGCTTTGCATGCTTTCATAAATTGCTTGTTGAGTTGAAGTCCCCCTTGTCCAAGTAGTGCCAGATTGATTTTCTGCAGCCTTTTACGGCACAGAAGAATTCATGGAACCACCACCCCTTGTCATCATGCCCAATTTTTGAGGTGGGCTGAAAGAAGGCATAGACAGGTGCATTCCAATCCCTTTTCAAACACTCTAATGAAATTCACATGATCAGATCTTTCCACACAACAGGTATGAACAATGACATACCCAGCTCAGCTTCAGAACTCTCAATTACTACCTCAGCCTTAGGACCCTTAGCAATGGCTTCACCATTTCCTGTATCCTCACTCTCAATGTTAAGGGCTGTTGACTCTTAAGTGGGTGTTTCAGACACCAAGGAACCAACATCATCAGTAAGTTCTCATCTTTTCTTCAAGGTGGCCTTGACCATTGATGCTTTGCACTTTAGTGTTCCTGTGAATCCCTTTGCCTATGTCAACTTCTGTGATGCTGGCATAATTTGGACTGTGGGGAGGTGCTAGACAGTTGAGGGGTTTTTTTTTGTTCCTATTGTGTTTGTGTAGCTTTATTCATGCTCTTGCAGAGTTAGTACATATTTAGAGATCAGGTACCATTTAGCACATTGATGTGAGTGAAGTGGAGTAAGATTGGGAAGCAGTGTGCCAGTGGCAACTGGTGCCAGTTTGGTGGTAGCAGTTAGTGGCAGTGATTGGCAGGTTGGCTGCCAGGTCCCAGGTTGCTCACTGGTGACCCACACCCACACCCACCACTACCTGCCCTGTGACCCACCCTGGGTCACCAAACCCATGCTGATTCCTAGTGAACTGTAGTGGTGTGCCCTAGGGCCTGTGGTGCAATCATTGGGCCTGGTGAGGGTGTATGACTCCAAGTGGCTTCTATGCCCACAGCTTGGGTCATTGCAGGCCTTTGGCTGTACTCAGGAATCAGCACATCAAAATCCCCTGGGTCTATCTTGACCACACTGCTGGTCTGAGCTGCTAAAATTCTTTCTTCTAGGTCCAAGCTCAGTCCCCCAGGCATTAGTGAGTCTTTTTGTCACTGCATTACTGGGCTTTCTGTCTGCATAGGTGGTTCTTCTTCCTTGCTGCTATCACTGCTCATGGCTGGTGCCTTCTCATGTGGTGAGTGTAGATCAGTTTTTCTATTCACTGGATGTTGATTGTTGTAGTCTCTCCACTACCCTAGTTTCCTGTGTCCCCTTTTCAGCCTGTTTAAGGCTCTGGTGCAGTAGTTGGAGCCCAACCATTGCAGCACATATCAATTGTCATTTATGAATTTCAGGGGGAAATCATTCCCCCCTTCATCCTCCAGATGATATGTGCTTCAACCCACTTCTCTGTATGGAACCCAGAATGCCTCTCTCTCTATGTGCAAGGGGAGGTCTCCTTCAGTATGGGGGTGGATTACTGCCCATTGGTCCTCCACAAACTCTACTTTGAGGGTTATCATTCTCTGCTTTGCTGGTGTACCAGTGATTATGCATCATGTCCCACTGTCTGGTGAGTATGAGTCATGCTGCAGTGTTTCCTTCTGCTAATGGTTTGTCTTGTCTCAGTGGTGCCCATTGTCTGGCTTGGCTGATGAGTGTACACAGGAGTCTGAGGTCCTGGTTAAGTTCTATGGTGAGGAGGTCACTTTCTTCTTGGCAGTTGAAGTGCTGGGCTACTGATAGTTCTGTGAGTGTTGCCCTAATGCTCCTTTCTAGGCAGCAAACAATTGCTAGGTTGGTGTGTGTGAGTCATACAAGAACATGGATGAATCTGTTGAGGTGGCCATATTGTGAGGATGCTAAGGACACCAGTGTGAGGATTTGGATATCATCAAGGTACTGTTGAACTTCCAGGTTTCACAGTGCTGGTGTATTTGTTGGATGTGGGAGTGGTCCTTTCTCCTTAGGGCGTGACACGGGTGACCCACGGGTGGGATTTCCCGACACCGCACCCGCACCCGTCAA
>QLOZ01002233.1:0-17707 GCA_003314065.1 Lactarius sp. MG50 | reverse complement strand
GGATAATGCAAGATGCAGTGGAGTTAAGTAATTGTTATCCTGCGCGTCCACATCCGCACCTCGATCTAGTAACAACCGCATGGTGTCGTGATATTCGCACTCCAACGCAACGTGTAGTGGCGTCTTGCCTTTGTAGTTCCGCACTTGGACGTTTGCACCACATTCAACGAGAATATTTGCGGCCTCAACGTTCCCATGGGATAATGCAAGATGCAGTGGAGTCAAGTAATTGTTATCCTGCGCGTCCACATCCGCACCTCGATCTAGTAACAACCGCATGGTGTCGTGATATCCGCACTCCAACGCAAGGTGTAGTGGCGTCTTGCCGTTTTTGTTCTGCCAGTGCACTTGGACATTTGCTCCACATTCAATTAGAAGATTCACGGCCTTGACGTTCCGCTGGGATAATGCGAGATGCAGTGGAGTCAAGTGATTGTTATCCTGCGCGTCCACATCCGCACCTCGGTCCAGTAATAACCGCATGATATCGTGATATCCGCTCTTCAACGCGAGGTGTAGTGGCGTGTCGCCGTTGTTGTTCCGCACATGGACATTTGCACCACATTCAACGAGAAGTTTCGCAGCCTCGACGTTTTGTTCAGATAATGCGAGTTGCAGTGGAGTCGAGTGATCGTCTCCCTGCGCCGCATCCACATCCGCGCCTCGGTCCAGTAATAACCGCATCATGTCGTGGTATCTGCTCTTCAGCGGGAAGTGTGCCGGTCTCGGGCTGTAGTCAACTGCACCAAATTCAAACATCCCATTCCATTGGGATAATGCGAGATGCAGTGGAGTCGAGTGATTGTCATCTTGTGCGTACACATCCGCATTGCGATCAAGTAGCAGCTGCCCAATGTCAACATGTCCATTCATCGATGCCAAATGCAGTGGCGTCCGGCCCAAGATTCCGCGAACGTCTACGTCCACACAGTGCGCAAGTAGTAGTTTTGAGACCTCGGCGTGACCTTCGTCCGCAGCAACGTGTAGTGCTGTACCGCAATCACCACCCAGGGCGTTTACATCTTGTGGATGTTTCGAAAGGGTGTGTTGTACCAGGCTGCAGAATCCAAATTTCGCAACGTAGTATAAGGGACCCGTTGTTGGTCGCCCCGGCCTCTCCCCCCCTCGCATGAGCACCCAGAGCCATGCAGCAAAGTGCGGTCTCTCTGCGTCAAGGAGATAGTCGACCGCGTCTAGTATCTGCGTTAAGACGCCCTCGAACTCCGCATGCTTGCTGAAGTGTTCAGCAGCATACTCAGCTAGAGGGAAACTCTTGATGGTCTCCATGCTGATAGAGTAGTCCAACCGAAACAGGACAGCAAGGCAAGCTTGCGCCATGACTGTGTGCGCAGGCTCGAGGGAAATATGATAATGCGAAGTATCCCCCTTTGCTTCGGCAAGGCGTTTCGACGTGAGGAATTCTTTGACCGAAAAGTGGGAAAACTGAACGAGTCTGGAAGACAAACCGCGTTGCCAGTCATATTGCTGGACAATGGCAATTAAGCTGGAGCATGCCAACAGAACGGCCTGTTCTTCATCCCCCCAGCGCGAATCAACATTTAACGTCGGAAAGTCCTCAGAGGTGAAATCAACGGCGAGTACTTCTGCGAGTTCCTCAACACGAAGCGGGCGAACTGCCACAGTGAGGCATTGCAACAGTCGATGCGCGTCATCTCTATTTTGCTCGGGGATTTCTCGTAGTATCCGCTCATAGGTCGCATCGAGCGTTTTGGGTAATCCGTCAAGGGCACGTCGCAAATTCCGCGCAAAACACTGCCGAAGAATTTCAACTTGACAATGAACCCAGCGAAACCTGTTTCACAGTATGAGAGAGTATTATAAGTAAGACAACGACGTCCCCACATTCCACCGCCTTTGTCCGAGAGTGTCTTGATGACCAACTGCTTGTCTTCTTCCCGCCATCCCCTCATGTTTAGCTCCGGGTCTGAGTAAACAACTGAGGTGACGTAATCGACAATATCTTTATTTTGTCCCTTTTGGTTGTGGAGGGATAACGAGATAGGCGTCAAAGGCTCGAGAACGATCCGGATGTCCATCTCGTGCCTACTAGTGACACACAGTCGCAAATTTGGGCGCTTCAACTCAACGAGTTCCCTCACAAGGTCGAGCACCTTTCGACGCAACGACGGTACTCCACGGGTGTTCGGAGATTCATCAAGGGCATCGACAACAAGATAAATTGGGACTTGTCCTGAGATCGTGAGCATATCTTTAAGGCATTGTTCCAGCACATCATCGCTGGGTTGCCTAGAGCCGTCATGGTGTGCCGAGTGAAAGCGGAGAAGAATGTCCATGTAAGGCCGGGACTGATCGCAGAGCTGGTCAACGAGGGAGGAGAGTAAAGCACGAGAATCCTGTTTTCCCACGTCCTTAAAGTCAAAGAAAAAGTATGCCATGTGCACTGGCTCGGTGTTGGCGATGCTTTTGATGTTCCGAATGATCGCAGAGCTGATGAATATTAGATAGTATAAGCTACCCTGGTCAAATCGAGATGGGATGGGGACGAAGGTGTACCTAAGAATACTTTTTCCGCAGCCCGCTTTCGGACCAGGGTTTGTTAGCGAAGAGAGAAGGCACAGAGGGAGAAGTATGTACGATTTCCGTGGACCCATAAGAGCGATCCGGATTCCTTCCAATCTGAGAACACGGGGCTTGTAGTAAACCATTCTGCAGTGCCTTTGTGGTGGAGACTACATGCGGTGTTGTAGTTTACGGATGGATCTGGAGGGGAGAGCCATTGTCGAAGCTTTCGTCGCAAGTCTTTCCCTGTAAGGGCGTTTGAGCGTTGACAGCAAATGACAGGGTTGTTACGAGATCACGAACAATTCTTATCGTCGACGTCGCTTGCTATCTGTTGGAGCATTTCTCCTGTATTTTCGCCAACTGGACGTGTAAAATGTTAGGATGATATCCATGGCTAGTTGAACACGATCTGCACACCGTGAAGAACTCTATTCACTTTTTCGTCAACGGCCCTCACTCTGTCGTCGACGACTTGTACATCACACCCAACGGCCGATACTTTGTCATCGATTCGATGAGTAGTCTTCAGATTCTGTGCAACCGCCATCCGAACCTCGTCTTGCGTCAGTTTGTCCAGCCGACCCAGTGCGTCCTCAATATCAGTCTTTCCCATAAGTTTCTTCACAAACTTTTCTAAAATGGAGTAAGCTACGAGGTTGGGTCTCCCATGAAGGATCAACTCACTCCCTCTGCCCTGTTTCATATCCCTCGTCGCGATGGCAAGGATCAAAAGCACCTCAGCCATGATGTTCACAATGACGTCTGTCATTTCGTCATTCAGCGGGACGTGGGTGTAGGTCTCGAGGCGTCCGAGGAAGCTTTCCACTCGTCTAAATACGTCAGCGAGTGCGTCTTGGCTAGCAACAACATCCTTAGCCGCCTGAGAGACTTGGGCGTCAATATTCCCCACGACGAAGGATGGAGATACTCACCAAGAGGAGGACGCCAACTCCAGCAAAGACTATTTTCCCTGGTGAGAATACCTGTAAAATAAGATCAGAGGGCGATTCTTGAACGAGTCTTGTTAAGTTTCCTGCGGCGTACCAGGCCCACACCCTCTCCAAGAGTCGCCGAAAACGCATATAGAACATTCACGATTGGGGTGAGCCATTTTGACAGACTGCCATCGCTGCTACCAAGTTTATCGAAGCCAGGGATTCGATCTCGAAGCTTATTGAGAATATCTTCGGGAGAGTCGCAGGTGTTAATGTCACGAAATAGTGGGTGTAAGAGGAGGTTTTTCTCGGTCTTCTTCGTGTACGCCTTCAAGGCCTTATCGAAAATGGATCGAAAGCGCTCAGATGGGTCGGTGGTAGAGGGTGTTCGGGGCATAGTGGATTGTAGTGGGAGGATAACAGGGAACGAAGGAAAGTGATATACTGGCCTCACGTACAAGGGCAGCGCCTTGTTCGAGATTCGAGAAAACTCGGATGTTAGCGAATTCCGACAAGGCCAGCCAGAGCCCTCACCTGGAACTCGGCGTATCTGCTCTCAGGGCTTGCCAATGGAAGATAAAACTCGTTTACTAGTACGGGACACTGGTAACTCCCCATACATCACAGCATAACGCGTGGCGCACACACCCGAGTCATGTCCGTCATGAATAAAATCAGAAATCAAGTGATAATTGCACAGATTCGAGTCAGTATTAATATTGAATAAGAAATCAGATTGAGTTGTGTAAGTCATGCGCATATATGAGGAACGTTGACGGTTTCACACGGTCGAATGGGGCTGCCATCAAGTAAGATATCTGAACGAGCCGAAGAATCGAACCGAAGGAACAAAGAACCATGAAATGTAGTCACGAGAAGCGAAAATGAAGAATAGCCTCGCCACAGGTTCAACGTGACAGGAATACTGAGCCCTTGTTATCAATCACAGTGAAGCTCCTCCCACCCCAGTTATTCTGGGTCGCCTGTACGCGAGATGCGAGTCCCGAGGTGCCTTGCTCACCAGCGATCCGAATGCTCCTTGCGAGCTTGTCGACCTAACAAACAAAAGCAGAATTCTTTAAAAAACACTCATGCCCTTGCGCAAGGGTCGAATCTACGCACCCCGATTTGGAACCTAGGGCTGAACCACGATAGTAGAGTGGTGACTCCTCTGAATCAAGGACAGCGTCAGTGCTAGATCTAGATTGACTGCAAACGGAAGAGATCAGGAAGGGGAACGTACATAGCTGCAATCTCGCCCAGGCGCGTTTCTGGCCGTTGCACATTCGATAGCATCAGTGGACGGAAAAAGATAGTGTCCTTGTAACCGAGTTCGGTGAGCGCTTGCTCTGTCAACCCTTTACTACGCAAGTAAAGTGCCGACGCCTGGGGATTGGCCATGGACACCTGGAGTGGTAGTGATATGAAGCTAAGTCAGCGCGATATAGATAAGGAATACACGTACGGAAACATAGATCAGTCGCTGGTCCTTGTCTACCTTCGCGGCCTTCGCGGCATTTACAACATACCTTGGCAGAAACAAACAAAAGGACGAGATGAACGACACGGGCGAACACTCGTTGAGATATTCACGCACTCCTTGTCAATCTTTGTGAAATTCTCCTGAGAGCCTGCAAGTCTCGCGGTCGTGCCCAATCTACGCCGCATCTAAGGATCCTCATACAGAAAACGAGGGAGAGGAACGAAAAGACATACGTGACGAACACGACATCCCAGTTTCCCTCCTTCAAGCCCGCCTCGTCCAGCCGCTCAAAGTCAATGACCTTCTGCTCGAGCTTCCCGCTCGCTTGAAGGGGCAGATCTTCTTTAGACGTCACGCGGCGCCCCGCTTCGCAGACACGTGTGAATGTCGGGGATTCGATGAGCTCGCGCAAGAGGTGGCGGCCTGTCTGGCCAGTAGCGCCGAGGATGAGTGCTGATTTCGGAGCTGTGTCAGTGGTTCATCCACCATGACCCTTCGTGAGCCACGAGCTGCCGTCTCTACAAAACAGAGATACTGTTCTGTCTTACAGGACATGGTGGTTATGGGAGCCTTCCTCTCTCTTTTCTCGGGGACTTGTATGTTTGGCGATTCGTCTGTGCGGCCAGAGATGGTGCGAGCTGCTTAAGTTCAGTGATATCACGTGCCTAGGACAGCCTCTTCCGAAAAGTGCCGCTGACTGGGCACTCGGGCTCCTCGGACGGTGAATGAATATATTCTCACGCTGCACGTCCGCTGTGACGAACGATATTGTACTAACACTTTTTTGGTAACGAATGTAGAGGAAATGAATGGACGATAATTAACTGTGACACCTAAAATGTTCAAGCGAAAATGTCCGCACACATGTCCGAGGCGACAACGACGAAAGGACAGGAAAAAGAATGTAGGCGCTACGGCGCGAGTACCAGTTTTGAAGAAGGGGCCTAGTGATTCAATAAATGCTCTGCCGCTTGGAATGCTTGTGGTGGTGGGAGCTGCGGTTCATATAATTGGCAGGCATTGGGTTATCGCACTGCAGTCAGTCGAATTGCCGGGGGGGATTTTTCTTGTAAGGAGCGCACACATTGGGGTCGTTGACCTGTGATGGGTCCATAGTGAGGTACCCACGCTTGACCCCTTCTATGTATGACCTATAAGCTATTGTTGAGCTTTGTCCCTACCAAAATGAAGCTCAACTTTACCATTGGCGTTCAAGACCGCTCGTCTCTTCGATTTTGAAATTGAAGAACTACGCGCGATAATTCGATCCTACCATGAAAGGAAGGAGTAGAACAACGCACCAACCATCCGGCACCTTGACTATACGCAAGCTTCTGCGCGTCCGCCCACTGGCGCAGGAAGTCGTCCGTCGCGTAGAACTGAGTAGACAGCGACCACTCGCCAACCCAGACGGGCGAATTCCCTAACGCTGTATCTCTCTGAATATCATTCCGATCTACAGTAAGGGATAATCAGGGGGAGAGAAGAGGAAAATAAGGGGTTATATGTGTGGCGGACGCACTGCAGATATCCTGCAAATATGAGTTCGGATCGGGTTTGGCGACTCCCTGTCAGATAAATGCTAAGTAGACATTCGTTTGGGATGCTGGGCGCTCTTGACGTACGCCAAAGCTATAACGGGGAAAGGCACAACGTCAGTCAGGCCTCAAACAACATACAGAGGAATCAGGACTGGCCTGTAGTAGAGGTCGTCATCGTATGCCTGAGGCCCGATGGCGGCTTCTGCTGGGTTAGCAGGGTGATTAAGCTGCCAGAGGATGTCCATGAAGCTGAAAACACGATCCCATCAGACTTTAACTGTGGCTGAGGGAGGAAAGACGGGCTTTGTGGTGAGTGTCGTGCATCCATGACATGAATCATAGTTCGGTAGCCATCCGAGCTCTTGTATAATGCCGGGAAAGATGAAACAGGCCTTCATCAGAGCCCTAACCACAGCGGACGATGGTCTGAACAGCCCTGAACTGTCAGTTTTGCACGCAATGACAAGCCTTGTACACATGTCCGCTTCGCTGGGCATGGGTGGCAGAGGCAGATACCCTTCCACCGGGATCCCAAGGAGCAACTCGACCGCACGCACCGTCTTCACGAAATTCTTCTGGACTGACCAGCCCAGGACATGAGTGGGTTTTGCTGACAGACTACTGACGTGAGATGTGTTTACATTTACGATAGCCCGGTGTTTTCGCCGCATTCATTGTCGGCTCATTTACGGCCTCGATAGAGAAGATGCTCTCAAAGTTTGGATGGAGATGTGAGAGGATAGTCATCACAGCGGTCCAAGTGAGTGCTCGACCGAAGTTGTAAGGTGTCTAGCTCAGGGGTAAGACGATGTGGTCAGTAAACAGGATGGAAGTCCCTACATAAAACTGAACATCGAGAGTGCAGCTAAAATTTGACGTCGGTTTTCCCGTGTTAGTATTAGAGTTTTTGGTGAAAGACGCACCATCCAGCCAACGTCTGATTTGCCACTTGGGCACCAGGAAGCGCATGATGACACTTATATTTGCGTCGCGAAGCATCTTAAGACCGCTGGACTGACAAGCCCAGCATCAGTTTCTGCATATCCCCAAACCTACTAAACCGACCAGAAACTTGATACCACCACGTGGGTAGCTCTCTGTAGTTCGATTGACCAGATCCTCAACGATCCAATACCCGAGCTGAGGGACTCAGAGGGAGCAGTCAGCCAGTAGTCGGAGACAAGGATATGGAGACAAGGATTTTAATGTGCGTACAGGAATGCGAACTGTGTTAATCCCAACCTCTTTGAGGTTGTTTACGTCATCTTGAGTGAACCAGGTCGACCTCAAGACGGTGTTACCAACTCTGATGGAAGAGCACAACAAGGATGACCGTACCAGTGCGCCGCAAACTTCTCATCCAGTGTCGGGATAAGCCTTTGCGAAAGCACTACAGGGACCAATGCAGGGATCAGTCCTCGATGATGCCTGACGGGGATTTGGTGCTCACAATTCTGAGGAAATACAGGTTAAGCAGTTATCACAGATTTCTCCACCCATCGCTACCCATTCTTGTGGTGAGGAACATCGCTTGTGAGTGCCTGGCGTGTCCAGTGAAAACGAAGAGGGACGAACCATTCGGGAGCATCCATGGCTCCAACAAGAGCCTGAAAGCAGCAAATAAGACGCATATATGTGCCTGTTGGAGGTGCAGCCACACGCTGCGGCGTGCTAACTCTGGCAGCGTGGGAACCACGGTATGACAGCACATGGCCCGACAGCACAGATACTAGTACCGCACTACTTTAGACCAATCATTCCCTTCGTCTCACCTCAGTACACTAGAAAATAGTTCTCACTTGGACCTTACCTTCGTTATGGACACATATAGTACGATACTGCGTAGCCGTACCACCTCAGTCTTTATCCCCAAAGACTGAGGTCAGTAGTAAACAGTCCTTTACATTCACCTTTACTTAGTACTAACTGTGTACCTAGCCGTCGATTCCCTCCTACAGTGCCACCAACGGGACTATGATCACCAAGAGCCTAAATTGACACCGTACATCTTGTCAGGAATGGCAGCGGCAGACCTGGTTCTAATAAAAAAAACCCCGAGAAAAGGATAAGGACGGCTGAGAGCTAAAGAGCGACCAGAACTAGGTTTTTTAAATAGTACAGTGGGACCCTTAAGCATCGAGTTCTACTACTTAACATAGATAATTGGACCAGATCGGGGAGTGTCAAGTTATTGCTCTCAACCCGACAGGACACGACTTCCATTTTTCACGAAGCGAGTCATGCGACTCGCGCTCCCGGCCAAGTGTGCCAGTGGTGCCATAGTTTGGAGAAGAAAAAACTGCAGAAGTGGTGGATTGTCTGAGGTACTCCCAGTGTCCCAGTGGAAGCCGTGCCGCTGAGGAATTTGTGATGACCTTAGTGACGGTTATCAGTGAACCTACGTTGACCCTTTCAGACATCATCCGGAAAGCGGCTATCTCTTTTCCTTTCTTGGAATCTCCGCCTGTACCCTCGATTTCAGTCCTCCGACTCGGAGGCTCTTGCTTGTAAGGTAACTTGCAATAGTTACGGTTGGTAGGGTATACGTGGCACAGCATAACCCATATGTCGGTTGACTTGGCGTTTAACGGCTGCAATCTTTAAGCTGTCGCAGCCTTGAAAAGAGCGACGGGTACATCAAAAACTCTATCACTATGACATACAGTACAGTATAGTAAAGGTGCTCTGATCGCCGTCTGTTCTCTCCTAACTTACATCCCGGCAGAATGATCCCCACGTTCAAATGTTACAGTCACATTGGATGGTATCGTATATTGCCTCCAACGGCAATATCCCCTTAACTTATCTTCTCACAACCTCCTCTACACCCGCACAGTATCGCATGGGGATGGTCCCTTGGGTCGCTTCACTGTATTTGGCGAATCCGGCTAGTTACTACTCGTCGACGAGTCGTCGTCTGGGATCTCGAACAGCCTATCTTACTTTTGCGGGTTTATTGATAGTCGTGGGTCTGTATGAAATGCAACGACAGTTCGAACTAGTTGTAGATATACTAAGTCCCGTGCATTAATCGGAAAGTAGAGGGGGTCTGCGCAAGTTACTTCAATTTTCGGTCCAGAATTTAGTTATTGGACACAGGGAATAGAAAATACGAGTAGCAAGTCATAGGTGGCTAAAATGCCGAGGACGGATAGCAACTGCAGGATAAATGGATCGTAGAATCACGAGTTATTGTCCTCGGCGTTGACGGCAAGCCCCATCATACTCACCCATGGTCCAGAAGGCTGAGCCTGACTCGAGGGCCGCGGAACACAAGCACGGGAACATCTCGGAAATGTGGATCTATGCCATCGTGTAATTGAATAGGTGGACCTGGCCTTGAGCTCGCCAACCGAGTATTCACAATGAATCAACCATACGCGTAATATGTACAGTACTGTAGGTCCCATTGGTGCCATGACAGTACCCGAGGACTACGAGTCCTCGACCTGGCAGTATGAATCTGATAGATGCCGTAAGTGTTGGGACACGTAGAATTAGAGTTATTCCTATCTCATCGGTATCTTAAGAGGTTGCGACGAGTACTTGGAGTTGTCATGCGCAGATCTATCGTCAGCACCTACTGCTTCAGATGTAAGTCATGGCCCAATTTATCCGGCCACACCATGACCTGATCTTAGCTGGGAAGTGCTGGCTTTCATCGGAAGCAGCTGAAGCGCGCAACCACGAATGTTGAATGCATTACGGTGGAGAGAGGGGTTGCGCCCCCAAGGACTCGTCGATGGGTCACGGTTCAACCAAGGTTACTCTACGCACATGATCCGCTATATGTCCTACTTGTCCCGTGACTTCCTCGTCATGTGACCTCCGACCTCCTTCCCTATTCCAACGGCTTTCAAGTTTCAAGATCTCCCATCTAAACCCCATTGATCCTTCAGTGCATCTTCAAAATTTGGGAGAGCCATGCACTAGGGTAAGTAGCGTGGGGTTGTCGGTGCAGGGCACTAGGAATTGCACCCAAGTATGGCTATCATACAAGGCCGTGTGCCAGTGCAATTGGGAAGCCACCGCCGGTGACCGAGGGACGACACTGGCACTGGGTCAAGCGACGATACAGTACCGGCTTTCAGGCCCGTAACCGGGAAATGACCGGAGAAAGTCCACAATCTGCCGCAGTGGGTCCCAAATTCGAGTTCCCCTGGCAACTAAACTAACCACGCCACCATGTGCACCGCCAGTCTGCTGTCGGGGGTGCCCGTGATTTTGGTCTCTCTAAGCGCCGCTGCAGGAACGGCGATTCTAGCAGACTAAACCGCATCATGAGTCTGATGGCCACTGGCGAGGCTGCCCCTGCATTCTTCCGGACACAATCAAGATATCACTTGGTTGTCCATTTCAGATAACTACAAAAATCGAACATTGGTCATTTCCTTTGCATAACCCACGCACCTCGTAGTACTCTCCACTTTTGCCCACGTACATAGTAGTCTTTGTGCCCCGTTTTTGTGGCTCTCTGACGACTACTGATGCGCTAAACTTTGTGTGTCCAGTACTAAACTCTAGCTGGATTGAAACGCATAACCGCATAACGCCTGGGGATTGGCCCCGGCCACCTGGAGTGGTAGTGATATTGAGCTGAGCCTGTGCGATATATTCAAGGGATACACGTACGGAAACATAGATCAGTCGCTGGTCCTTGTCGACCTTCGCGGCATTCACGAATACTCGTTGAGATACTCACGCACCCATTGTCAATCTTTGTGAAATTCGCCTGAGAGAGCCTGCAAGCCTCACGGTCGTGCTCAATCTACGCGGCATCTATTAGTAAGGATCCTCATACAGAAAACGAGGAAGAGGAACGAAAAGACATACGTGATGAACACGACATCCCAGTTTTCCCTCCTTCGAGCCCGCCTCGTCTAGCCGTCAAAGTCAAAGACCTTCTGCTCGAGCTTCTAGCTCGCTTGAAGGGGCAGATGAGCGGCCCATCTTCTTTAGACGTCACGCGGGGCCGCGCTTCGCCGCAGACATGTGTGAATGTTGGGGATTCAATGAGCTCGCGCAAGAGGTGGCGGCCTGTCTGGCAAGTCGCGCCAAAGATGAGTGTTGATTTCGGAGCTGTGTCAGTGATTCATCCATCAACCATGACTTTCGGTGAGCCACGAGCTGCAGTCTTTACAAAACAGAGATACTGTCCTACAGAACTTTTTTTCTTTTTTCCGTCACGGTTCCGATGGTAGTGGTGATATGAACTCTTCTCTCTTTTTCCGAGGATCTGTGTGTTTGGCGGCTCGTCTGTGCGGCCAGAGGTGGTGCTGTAGCTGGCTGCATGTGCATGTGCCTCAGGCTAGTCACTAGTGGGACAATGGCCTCGCCTGTAAAGAGTCCCGCTCACTCCGGTTCCGAACGGAGACATGAATACATTCTCACGCTGCACGTACGCTGTGACGAACGACGTTGTGCTAGTAACGAATGTAGAGGACATGAACGGACGATAGTTGACTATGACGCCTAAAATGTTTAAGCGAAAATGCCCGCACACATGTCCGAGGCGACAACGACAAAACGACCAGGAAAAAGAACGTAGGCCTTACGGCGCGGGTATCAATTCTGAAAGAAGGGCACCAGCGATTCAATAAACGCTGTGCCGCTTGGAATCCTTGTGGCGGCGGGAACTGCGGCTCATGGAATTGGGAGGGAATGACTTATCGCGCCGCGGTCGGTCAAATTGCCGGGGGGGAGTATTTTTCTTGTAGGGAGCGCACACATTGGGGTCGTTGACCTGCGATGGGTCCATAGTGAGGTACCCGCGCTTAAGTCCTTCTATGTAAGACCTGTAAGTAGCCGTTGAGCTTTGCCTATACAAAAACAAAGACAAATTTACCATTGGCGTGCATGACTGTCCGTGCTCTCGATTTTGAAATTCCAGAACTACGTGCAATATTAAATAAAATCATACCGTGAAATAAAGGAGTAGAGCGACGTACCAGCCATCCGGCACCTTGACTATACGCAAGCTTCTGCGCGTCCGCCCACTTGCGCAGAAAGTCGTCCGTCGCATCGAACTGAGTGGAGAGCGCCCACTCGCCAACCCAGACGGGCGAATCCCCAGACGCTGTGTCTCTCTGAACATCATTACGATCTACAAAAGGGGGTAATCAGGAGAAGAGGGGAAAATGGGGTTATGTGTGGCGGACGCACTGCAGATATCTTGCAAGTATGCCTCCGTATTGTTATCGGCGACACCCTGTCAAATAAATGCTGAGTAGATATTGGGGATGCTGGGTGTCGTCGACGTACACCAAAGCTATAACGGGGAAGACGCAACGTCAGTCAGGCTTCAAGCAACATACGGGAGAATTAGGACTAGCCTGTAGTAGAGGTGGTGGTCGTATGACTGAGGACCGATGGCTGCATCTGCCGGGTTCGAAGGGTTATTGTACTGCCAGAGGATGTCCATAAAGCTGAAAACGGTATCTCCGTCAGAGTTTTAGCGCAGCTGGAGGAGAAAAGACGGGCTTTGTGGTGAGTGTCGTGCGTCCCTGGCATGAACTAAAGTCCAGTGGCAATCCAAGGTCTTGCATAATGCCGGGAAGGATGGAAACAGCCTTCGTCAGGGCCTTGACCACGGCAGACTCCGGGTTAAACAGCCCTAAGCTGTCAGTTGTGTACGCATTGGCAAGCCGTGCGCTCATGTCCACATCCCCAGGCACGCCTTGCAGAGCCGGATACCCTTCCACCGGTATCCCAAGAAGCAGCTCGACCGCACGCATCGTCTTCACGAAATTCTTCTGGACTGACCAGCCCAAGGCATGAGTGGGTTTTGCCGACAGACAACGTACGTGAGACGTGCTTACAGTCGCCATAGCCCGGTGTTTGCGTCGCATTCATTATCGGCTCATTGACGGCCTCGATAGAGAAGACGCTCTCAAAGTTTGGATGGAGATGTGAGAGGGCAGTCATCACAGCGGTCCAAGTGAGTGCTCGACCGTAGTTGTAGTCCGTCTGTCTCAGGGATGAGCCAATGTGGTCAGTAAACAGAATGGAAAGTCCGTACATAAAACTGAACATCGTCAGTACACCTAAGGTTCGACATCGGTTTTCCCGTGTTGTTATTACAGCACTTGGTGAAAGACGCACCGTCCAGTGAACATCTGACCTGGCGACTGGACACCAGGAAGCGCGTGGTGATCCAGGATGACATTTATATTTGCGTCGCGAAGCATCTTAAGACCGCTTGACTGACAAGCCCAACATCAGTTTCTACATATATCAATGGCAAGACCTATTGAACAGACCAGAAACTTGATACCACCACGTGGGTAGCTCTCTGTAGCTCGATTGACCAGAGCCTCAACTATCCAATACCCGAGCTGAGGGAGCAGTCAGCCAGCTGATGGGGACAAGGGTATTGATGTGCGTACAGGAAGGCGAACTGTGTTGATCCCAGCCTCTTTGAGGGTGTTTACGTCATCTTGAGTGAACCAAGTCGACCTCAAGACGATGTTACCAACTCTGATGGAAGAGCACAACATGTATGGCCGTACCAATGTTCCGCGAACTTCTTATCCACGGTGTCGGGATAAGCCTTTGCGAACTCACTACAGGGATCAGCGTAGGGATCAGTGCTTGACGGGGATCTAGTGCTCACAATTCTGAGGCAATACAAGTTGAGCACTTATCGCAGATTTCCCCACCCATCGCTACCCATTCTGATGGTGAGGAGCATCGGTGGTGAATGCTTGGCGTGTCCAGTGAAGACGAAGAGGGACGAACCTTTCGGGAGCATCCATGGTTCCAACAAGAGCCTGAAAGCAGTAAATAAGACGCATATATGTACCACCAATGGGACTATGATCACCAAGAGCCTAAATTGACACCGTAGATCTTGTCAGGAATGGCGGCGGCAAACCTGGTGCTAATAAAGACAAGAAAGGCTAAAAGTAAAGGAACCATTGGGGCTGCGCTCTCGGCCACTGGACTGAAAAAAGCCAAGAAGAGGACTCGGAGAGGGGTGGTTGAGAGCTAAAGAGCAACTGGAGCTAGGCATTTTAAATGGAAAAATGGCCAGCGAGACGCTTAAACATCGAGTCGTACTACCCAACTTCCAGATCGGGGTGACAAATCAACACTCTCGGCCACAACCGAGTTCGGCTTCCATCTTTGATGAAGCGAGTCGTGCCACTCGCGCTCCTGTCCAAGTGTGCCAGTGGTACCATAGTATAGCATGAGAAGAAAAGAGCTGCCTAAATGCAGAAGTTGTGGATTGTCTGAGGCACTTCCAGTGTCCCACAGTGGAAGTCGTCATCGTGTCGCTGAGGAAATGGTAATGACGTTAGTGCTACTCCCATATGGGTGCTTCGGCTAGTGGGGGTTAGAAGTCTGGTTGTGACAATGCGCTTACCCTTTTCAGACTTTATGCCGAAAGCAGCAATACTTCTTTTCCTTTCTAGGAGCCTCCGAGGCTCCGCCTTTACCTTCGACGTTTCGGTCCTCCGAGGCTCAGGCTCTTGCTTTTAACTGACTACTATAGTACTCACGATTGATAGGGTATACGTGGCACTGCATCTCCCATATGTGGGTGACTCGACGCTTACTGATTGGAATCCTGTCGCAGCCGTAAGGAGGAGCGAGACATATGTCAAAAGCACCATCACCATGATATACAGTATTGAAAAGGTGCTCCTGATTGCCGTTCATTCTCTCCCAGCTTATACTCTGGCTTAAATCTCGGCAGAAATGATTGCTATGTTCAAATGTATACAATCACATCGGATTCTTCCTGCGGTGTCGTGGCTGGCCTCCAACGGCAATAATCCCTTTAATTGGGGGGACAAAGAAGCTAGTAAGGAATCCTTTGCCAAGCATGGATTGTGACATACGAGTGGTGGATATTTCAAGGCAATTCCGCGGACTCATCTTCTTACAACCCCCTCTACTCCCGCCGTAAGGTCAGGGTGTCCGTTGCCCCTGTAATTGCTCACTCTGCACCCTTTACCCTCAAAACTGCTAACTTCGGTGATGCCACGACAACCCTGGCACCTCGGCGCGCCACCAGGCCACTGCTTGTGCTATATGTCCCACTCGCGTGTCATAAACCCACCACCTGTCTCGCTTATCTTTTCGTCTCTGTCTAGATGCCTTGCTGTGCTGCCTCGTGCAGCGCTTATTTCTTCATGCCTCGGTCTGCTATGTGCCTCATGTTACCATTTTACGGTACGTTTCTTCTTAGACCTTCTTAATGCGCCTCCCCACAGGCTGTGGCATACCGTGACGATCTACTGAGGATGCTCGCACAAACTTAATTTTTGTACGTACCTCACCATTCTTCTCGAATCTGAGCCCTCGTCTTGATTCATCTGTGCAACTCTATCCTTCTGCGCGGGTATCGTCCCCTCCTGTGTCCCTATATCTCACCTCCGACCTCTACTCCTTACAACCCTACCCGTAGTCTCCGCGTCCGCTGGGTTATTTAAGGTCTCGGTTTTGTGGAATCGCAGGGGGAGCGAACTGCAGTCTTAGAGCACTCGCAAACCCCACTGCCTCCTGAAACTTGTGTGGTCCTCCTTGAACCATCCCTGAGCTTCATACGAGTGTCGTCTGCTCCTGCGCTGATTGCCCGGCCTTTCTGATTGTATCATTACTCCCCGTTCTTTCCCTACTTTTTCCCTTCGAACTCGTCAGCGCGTTCTACCGTGCGCACACCGCATGGGGATTGACCCATGTCTCGCTTCACTCTATTTGGCGAATCCGTCGAGTCACTACTTGTCATCTGGAACCTCCCGCAGCCTATCTTGCTTTTGCGGATTTGGAGGTAGTCGTATGTCGGCATGAAATGCAACGACACTTCGCCTTGAATGGCATCGGGATTCTTGGGTCGTCCCTGGTACGGCGACTTGAAGCGTACTTTCGACCCTATCTTCGGCTTCATTTCGAAGTCCAAGTCAGGAGCAGGAAGTGATAGATGGAGGTGCTATCATGTTTTTTGAGTGACTGGGCTATCTCACAGGAGGTTGAGGCACTCTAGGAAGGATCACACATGTCAAAAGATGAGGCAAGTGGGGTTCGCGAGAGCTCATCTAAGACGATTGCTCCCTTGTCCTTCTATTCTACAAACAAAGCGCTTAAATATAGGAGAGAGCACAGGAGCGCGTGGCCCAAAATCATAGAGTACAGGGTCAGAAGTGATACTACAAACCTGGTGGCCGCGGAGAGGACGGACTGGAAAGTAAGGTGTATGGGTCGGGGGTGGAAGTGAGATACAGAGACACAGGACAAGTCAAGACGAGAGCTCAGAACCGAAGAACCAGGCGAAGTACATATTACAAAGTTTTGTGCGCCCTCAGTAAGATCATCAGGGGACGCCGCAGCAACCTGGCTTTAGATGTGACCCAACCTATTCTGACACACCATGACCCCGGGTTAGGCTCAGCTGGGAAGTGCTGGCTCTCATCGGAAGCAGCTGAAGGGCGCGACCACGGATGTTGGTAGATGCCCTATGGCTTTCGGGATCTCCCATCTGGACCCCCTTGACCCTCCGGTGCATCTACAAAACCTGGGATAGTCGGAGAGCTCAAGTATGTCTACAAGGCCGTGTGCTCAGGTTCCTGGGCAATTGGGAAGGTCAGCAACTCGGACTCGGAGGACGATACTGGGTCAGCCGCCGCCGGCGGTACCGGCTTTCAAGTTCATAACCGGGGACAGGGGACTGAGTGCCGCAATCTGCCGCAGCGTGTCCGAGTCGGATCGGTACGTGAGTAAAGCCACGGTACGGATTTGAGTTCCCCTGACAACTAACTTAACACTCCATCATGTGCACCGCCAGTCTGCAGTCTCGCACTCCACACAGAACGTCGAGGGTGCTCGTGGACTTGTGGTCTCTCTAAGCGTCGCGGCAGGAACGGCGTTACGGCGATTCTAGCAGGGTCACGGTAGACCGCATCTCAAGTCTGATAGCCAATCGTCCTGAGAGTTGCCCCTGCGTTCCTCCGGACACAACCATGCACCCCGTGGTGCTCCCCATTTCTGCCCACGTGCATGAGTTTGTACTCCGTCTTTTGCTCTCCGACGGCTACTGATGCGCTAAACCTTGCGTGCCTGGTGTTCAACCTAACCTGGCGTAGCTAAGTTACTACTGAAGTGTACCCGGCAATCTTGTGCCCCGTCCAGCTTCGTAGAATCAGTTTTACGGCTTCTTCGGCTGCGGTTGTCCAATGAACATTCTTTGTTCTTTCTCACACTGC